>WBMZ01006606.1:0-101158 GCA_013400975.1 Atrichornis clamosus
GCTCCCCCGGCCCCGCCGGGCCCCGCCACGCTCGGCTGCGCGCCCGCGGCCCGCCCTGCGCCCGGCCCGGTCCTGAGGCACAACCACCTTAGAGAAGTGCCAGGGGACGGAAAGGTTGGCAAGTGCAATCCCCATCTCGGCATTCCCTGTGATCCTGCACCACCCTGAAACACCGGGTGAAAGAACACGAATGCGTCGAGATGCTGTAGAAGGGTTATTGGTAATGGGACTTGTGGAGCATAAGGGCTCCAAAGCTCCTTTAGTGTCACGCTCCTAAAGGCCCAAGTTAAACAGCACACAAACCCCTTTCCTATACCCCGGCTGACAACCGAGAGCAGACTCCATTTACTCTCTGGAATGGATCAAAAGCTAACGCTCTGGAATTTCTCCAATACCAAGCAGTGCCAGCCCCCCGCACACCCCAGCCCTGGGGGTCAGCTCTACTGTGTTCTCCCTCACGGAGTCCTCAGCCAGTGACAATAACGGCATTAACCGGACTTTGCAAAACTCAAGTGTAAAAGGAGAGCTCCTACATCAAAGCAGTCCTTAAAATAGTAAGCAGAGATCAAACCCAAGTGAAAAAACTATGCCAAACTACGTCTTAAAAATGTAAGAGAAACAATTTAAGAGATGTCTTAAACATGAGCAAATATATATTTGGTTAGTTTAAATCTTTATGATGGTTGAAGTATTATTCATGCCAGAAAACAGTAAATGTACAGTATAAAATAGAATAAACCATTTGCCTCTTGAACATCTGATTCCAATAGTCTCTACTGTTACAGTACATCATCTAAATTCTTCTATTTGCTGTAAACAACAGCTGTAAAACAACAGCAGAAAATAACGTATCAGTCACTAATTACTCCGTGTCACACTGCTCAGCTAATAGATTCCATTTCAGGCCAGAAATAAGCCATCTACATTTTAATTTTTCTTCTAAATGTCACCAAGCAGAAGACTGACTGTCATTCCATCGTAACAACTGCTTTGCTGAATTATTTCTCCCAGTTTATTCCAATAGGTATCCTACACTATTAGGGAATAACATGTCAGTAAAATGTACATATATCCATGTTTTTGGACTGGGCACCATATTGATTCAATAACATTAAAGGTTACTAGATGCAAAGACTGGGGGAGTTAATACAGATTTTAAAAAATCAGATTGTCTCTAAGGAATGACCAATCCTCATTACACAATGAAATGTCAGCATCTAAATATATTCACATTTTTTTAAAAATAAAGAAAATATAAACCAAAGTATTAGAGGAATTAGTATTATCCAGCAACCACTGAAACACTTCAGTCTGTACATCATAAAACATAGTAATCTTTTTGTGCTCTGCTCCAGTGAGTTTGAGAGGTTGTTTTACTATAACAACTACTATGCTCATTTCTAAAATCAACGATCTCGTGCAGCCCAACCAGACTTAGATGGAGTGGTGGATCCTCACTCCCACTGCAAATCAAACTCTTTCTGAGATGCAAAAGGGTCAATATTCTGACTCATGGACGTACAAACCCATTAGCTAGACACTGATCCCGGGTAAAATAATGGAAAGGTCCCTCCATGCTCCAGTTAATACAAAGTGCTGAACGAGGACAGCCTGATCTGCTGTACAGTTACCTGCAAGAGCCCAGGCCTGGACATGAGCCCTGGAGTTGGGGCCTGCAGCCACGGGACCCTGGCCCGGCACAGGCTCAGCTGGGGCTGGGGACCAGCAGAGCCCTGGCATTGCTACATCACAGGAAATGGAAAAGAACTAATGCAATCTAATGGGCATTAAAACTTGTCTTCTGAAAGCAGACATCTGCACACATTGGTGAAGAAATGGTACAAAAACAACTGCAGACATTTCTGATATTTACAATAGCAGGGAAGTATTAGTGGTAGTTCAAAGAGTACTGAAAAATTATCCAGGGAACAGAAAACGAGCTAACAGAGAATATGAAGCTTCCACATTTCAGCTTATTTAGCTTCTGAAAGGAGAAAAAAATGACAAGAGACTGGATTACTTTGAATAGGTACTTAAATATAGGAAAGAGATCTTGATAGTATGACCTTTTCAACCTGGCTGACAAAGGCAATGGTATCCATTTGCTGTAAACTGGAGCTAGACAAACCTAATGTTGACATTTCCTGACTGTGAGGGCAAATAAATATTTAAATAGTTTATATCAGGAGAGATAGTGGGGGTACCTTTGCTTGGGTTTTAAACATGAGATTAGATAGACTTTTTCAAGACAGCTCTTAACTCAGCTTTGGAAGAAATCCAGCTGTGTGTGTCAGATGGTTACTGAAATACTTGAGTTGGTTCCACAGAGAGAAATGAGTGAGTGGCACTGGTGGTTCTGAATATGGGTGTCTGAGGATTGTCAAGTTTGGGCTCACCTCACAGACCATTCAGCACTAGTAATGCTCCTCAGGTTACGATTTCCTGTTTCTCTGGAAAGGCAGCTTTATCTGCATGGCTAATCTTTGTAATGGTGTAATCAGTAATACCTATTTCCCAGAGCACAACAGGAAGAAAACCACCCTGATTCACTGTCAAGAAAATAAGGTAGGGTGATGATAAAAATGTAAACCATATAACACAAAAAAAATTCAAACTTTAAAAATATTGTCTAAACATACCTGCTTAGTTCTTTTTAAAAATTGTCATGCAGAACTCTGGGGAAAAATAAAATATTATAGGAAGCAAGATTGTAGTTGTTTATAGTATAGAAGGGCAGTTCTTCAACACAAGTTAATTTGTTTTGTGTTGCTAAAGGGAATTTCTCTTTGGCCCATTGCAGAATTGCTGAAGACTAGAAAGCCACCCCCTTCTTTTCTAGTTTGGGTCTAGGGTAGACCACAGCATGACACAACTTTGGCACCACTTGGATAGCTCCCTGGGGCTGCTGTAACTTCCAGAGGGGCCTGCCCAGTCTAGTTTCAAAGCAGCTTTTGAATTGCAAGAGACGTATGCATCAGGCTCAAATCTGCTTCTTTATCCTCAGCTGAGTTTTAAACTGGAATTAGAAGATACAAGATAAACTCAGGAAGGAACAACTTCAGAAATATTGTGACTGAAAAGTACTTTCTACTTCACTGTACAAAACACCAAGAAACGTAAGACACATTTTCCTGAGAAAAATACGTACAAAAGACTTCCCACTAAAAATGAAAAAGAAAATGTCTGTCATTGTGAGAGTAGAAAGACTACAGAAACAGTTCTTGTGTTTGGGAGTTTGCCAATGAATCAGAAAGGGCTGGTAAAAATGCATTCATTGTGCAGAACCCCCTCACTCTTGAAAAAACTCCTTTATTCACAGAGACAAGATTCTGCTCTCATATATAGCACGATAACTCCTGTGAAGCCAATGGGAGTTGACTTGCATTACGCAGAGGAGATTTTTGCCCAGATATTCAGCATTTGTTTACAATAGGAACAAGAGCCTCTAACTACTGTTGAAAACTATTTCACTGCTTATTTTTAATACAAAGGATTCAAAGTGAGGAAAACTCAATCTGTAGAAATTTCGTAAGTATTCAGGGGTTTATTTATTTTACAACACATGTAGTCGGTTCAACGTCAAGATTTTTTTCATGGACAAGCAAAAGAGCTTCTTAATTAATGCTGGTTTGAGAAGAGTTTATAAAAATGAGGTATTTGTCTTAATTGCTGAAGCATTTTCTATCCTCCTGAGTTAATACTTTGTAAACAGCTATTGAGTGAGGGACCACAGGTCTGGCAAGGTCTGTCTACAAGAGATCAGTGAAGTGCAGGTCTAACACAGAAGAAAGAGGAGCTGGGCAAGACAGCTGGCAGCAGCTGATGGATATCTCTGGGGTGGGAGCAAAAAGGGCAGGGGCAAATGGGAAGCCATTAGGAAGACGGACTAAAGCACAGGAGAGACAGGGTGAGGAGTTTGGGGCTGAAAATTAAGTTTAATGATGAAACTCACATTAATTATCAAGTGCTGCTGAAAGAGATGGTCCCTCCTCTCCCTGTTTCACTGTCCCTTCCAAACCCTGATTTTTAGCATTGGTGTTCATTTTGCCCCACGATGACCTGATTCAAAGAGCTGAACAGAAAGAAAAGGATCTATACAAGTTTAGTTCCCTGACTCAGCTCACAAGGGAGACCAGGACAGACAGCAGGAGGAACGGGACGGACTACCCCTTTCAGTAGCAGCCCACAATTAGATTGGCAGAACCACATCCTGAGTTCAGCAGGGGACTCAGGCAGCAAGCCAAGGAGAAAGCCAGTACTGGGTAAGTCAGGAGACTGAGGCTGAAATGAAGAGTCTATGAAGACAAAACACTGTTGAAAAATTGATGTTGGAGGGAATGAAAGGCCTTGGAGAAGTGAGGTCAGGTTTGGAGGGAGGAAGAGGGTAGAAAGCAATTGCAGGAGTCTCTGTCCTTGCTGGACCATTATGTTCTGCTCTGGAAAATACATTAGAAAATACTAAATTTCACTATTCCTTTACCACCAAATTTTCTGATGCCAGTTATGAGCCAATGTGCATGTTATTGCCTTCTGTTATCACAGATGACAACTCATTACTCTTATCAGTAATCAATGCATGCAGAAGGGAAATGTCTTTTGCAGTCATCTAAACTTACTGATAAAAGAAGTGGTATCATATCAATATGATAGTCTAATTATAGTACTGACATGTCCCTAGGTTGTTAATAAAATGGGAGAAGGAAAATAGGATTAAACACCACCATCACCAATAAAAAAGGCAAAGAAAAAGGAACTTTAAACACCTGTAAATTAGAGAAGTCCTAGAGAAAAACCCCGGTTTTTAAAGGTTGATTAATACATGGCTAAAGACAAGCAAAGAAGATTCACCATACATTTTTCCTCTAAAAGTGATACCTACAAAACCAAAAATCTTTGGAAGACAAAATTTAATTTAATTTTTTCTGTCCTTTATCTGGTATGTCTGTTAGGATATCTGTCATATGAAAGTGTTCACGGTTTTCGTTCAGATCTCCTTCTGTATCTCTATTTCCCTATTGATGTAAATTTAGACTATATAATGCAGCAGTTTGTGCAGATGACTCTGAAATACAATAGGTTGACCCTCTAATTTACTTAAATGCTACTGAGAAATTGTGCCATGATGGGAACTAGGATTTTCATTTTTCCCAGTCCAACCTTCTTCCCCCCGTTGAGTCACTGATTCCCTTAGTGATCTTGAACAAATAATTTGATTTAATTGTACCCCTATCAAGCCAGCAGGATAAGTAAAAAGCAGCTCTTCACTACAAACCAATCTGTGCCTGAACTGTGCCTTCCCGAGTAACCAGACACGAGTGAGAATCACACATTTCCCCTTGGGACCATTGTGAGGGAGTCAAGCATTCCAAATGTGTTTCAAAACCTAGAAGATTGGTTCAAGTTTGGTCTTGAAAGATATTCTTGCTAATCCAGTAATTAACATGCTGGTTTTGCATAGAATAAAGAATCTTAAATATTTGGAAGCATATGATTATAGTGTTTTTAAAAGAGTCACTATTACTTAAAACATATTAATTTACTTGTTCACTTCAAACAGACTAGATCACAACTGTTATGTTTTTTAAACTCTGGTGGCTTACTTAATGAACGCTTGTGACTCATAAGGCCTATTATTAGTTCTTCTGAGCATACATTAGCTAAAAAAAAATATAGCAAGCCAGCTTTTATGTACTGTTTTGCAGAAAGTTCACACTATTATGTAAACCATTGCAATGCAGTTCCCCTTTAACTCTTAAAATGTATTTTAACCTGTTTGTTTTGGATATGTTCCATTTTACTTCCTAAACCAAGTAGTGTGTGTTACATATATATGCCTTAATGATGGTGGCATCAAACTGAAGTTATAAAAATATTGAACCAGCTGGTGTACAGGGACAGCTCCTGACTAATATATTTATCTGAGCTTATTTAATATTTGTGAGTATTTTTGCCCCTCGGTGAGAGCTAGATTTGTTAAAGAGCCAACCACCTTCCCCTCTCATTAACCACAAATGATACTGCAGATGCTCAGCACTGTTTCCATGAAGTGCTACATCCATCTGTTCCTGATAAATTCATTCGTAGGGAGTATCCCTATAGTAAGTACAATTGTGGAACGCCCACACAAAGTCACAAGGCTTACAAATTGAGATAATAGCCACTTTTTATGCTAGGCAGTTAATCTGTTTATTTATATCATTTTTAAAGAAGAAGTTGAAAAAAGGGAACTTTTGAAAATGGAAAATAAAAGTCAGCATTTTCTTTCTAGTCTGAATGTGTGGGAATTCCACCATTACTCTATTTTCAGTCCGACTTTTTCACAGGATTTTTGGTAAGATTACACTACCCTTACAGCAAATTATTAAATCATTTTAAAGAAAATTATAAACTCTTAGCAATTGATTTTTGTTGATTTTTAGCTATCTGTGGTTTTGAAAGGGCAGTGGATAAACTGTAGTCTATAACATAATTTTATAGATAAATATTATAGGAATAATATAAAAGAATCAGAGCTACATAGGATCCATATGCCCATTTCTTTTTGATTCTGCAGGCTCCTGCATGTTTCATTCCCAGTAAATGCTAGCAGGTTCTCCCAAAAGGGCCACCAATAAAGGTTTAAAATTATTTTTTAAATGTATTTTCCAATTTCTGTCACATTTGAACAAGCACATACAACAGGCTTCCCTTTCCATTGCTTTCTAATCATAACACAATCTAAAAATGTTTATTCTACCTCCTATTGTAAGATGCAATCCTTTGAAATGAAACTATACTTAAACAGAACATTTAACTTATCTCTATATACTTTAAGGGCAACAGTGGTTACTACAAGGCGATGGTAAAATATAATCTTTTTAATACATAGTGGCTTGGGAAAGTTTCTTTTCACACTCATACTGCAGACAAAAACAACAAAACTCCACACTTGAGTGCTCACATAATAAGCAAAACTGCTGTATCTTCTCCCCATGCTGAGAGAGGTACTTCCCATACACAAATGGAAGTGTTTAAATAGGAGGAGCAGGATCTACTTCACTGAAAAATTGAAAGAAAACAAAATCTTAAACTACAAACAAACGCTGAGAATTAAAAAATAGACTGAAAGGTTCTACATCCTTGTTTATTGCAGTTCTCTGGTGCTGCAATTGTAATGGACACTTTGTTCTAATACCATCCATCTTCATTTTTTATTTATTTGCTAAATTGTTTGCTAACATAAGAAAGAGAAGATCACTTATAGTAAAAGCCCATCTGCATAGATTTGTGCAAACATAATTGTACCTTCTAATGTTCAGACCTAAAACATTGATTATATTCGAGATCTATTTGTTAACAAATCTGGGGCCACAGAAATGGATTTTAAAAAAATAATTCCATAACACAAATAAAGTATTACAGCCATCCTAAGGAGCAAAACTGGTTATGATTTCTGGCAGAAATCACAGTGCAATTTCCAATGATGGAAGATGATTTATGAAACTGATGAAGGATCTGTATTTCATAAATGCTATGAAGACTATGATGACTAGTGCTTCATTCCCAGCATTCAGACACAAAGTAAGCACAGCTGGCCCCTGCACTGAACACACCTACAGAGCTTAGGCTGCTGTACAGCTGCTACCCTTGCACTTCATGTCAAGACTACTCAAATTGGGACATAGAAAAGGTCATTACCAAGGTTATTAAAGGTTATTAACCAATACTTGAGAGGAATTGCTTCCCTGTGTAAGTATAGCAGAAAAATACAGTTACATTGAAAACACTCAAGTGACTGCAGAGAAAATGGTTACTTGTGACGATTGTAGATAATGAATCCATACTCTTAACACAGTGTATGCTACAGAGCTGATTTCTGAAATCTATTATATGTTGCCCCGAACAGTGTTCAAATAAATACTACACCAGGAAATACTAAACATCTGCCTTAAGTTTGACCATGAAATACAATTATAGCTGTTCTCTCTGCTTTGGTAATTGTCAAGTGATTGAGATGATCTCAATGAGAGCAGATTTTTTGTTAGATCCTAAATCATTATGTCAATATCCACAGTGGAGTCAACGTAGGGAAGCTGTAATATGTGTCTTGTAAATATGTATTCTGTATTTTAAAATATTCTTAGAAGGAGGCCTAATTTCAAAACTTGGTTTTAAATTAGGCTTCTTCACTTAAACATAAGAATTAATATTATCAAAATACAAACCCAGTTCATCTTATCTACATATGCTGCTCTACATATACATACCCTTAAGTAAACTGGGAGACAAGTAAGCCACAGATTGGAAACTCTGTATTTAGGTGTGAGGAAGAATTGTTAATGTAGCATAAGGAATTATCAGCAATTGCTGCTAAACAATGTTCTTGAACACAGACCTAAGAAATTTTTAATTTGGGGGCAGCCAGTGGGGATTCAGGTTTTGCCATTAGTGCAGTTTCTAAGGCAGAAAGACACAAACCCTCATTTGCAATCCTCAGCCATTAACTTTGAAAAAGCTTATAACTCTGTGCAATAATCATCATTTAATTTAAATTTCCTGCATTGCATTAATTTACAAAGCTGTAAGTATTCTACTTTTATCATCATCTTTCCATTTAAATGTTTGGGACAGACCTCCTAACCTGTGATTAATGTGCAGATGGAAAATAAAACTGAAGAGTTAATGAGGGGACACAGATTGTAATTCTTTTACTAGCTTTTGCTTTGCTTCTGGCCTATGCAGTGATTCTGTGTGCATTTACAGAGATTTCCAGGGCTGGTTCTGAGCCTTTACCCTGTGACATACATACTCTGCTGTTTCCTAGACACAAGATTTCCAATTCTTTTGGGTCAAATCATACATAATAAATCTGTTTGTAAATACAATTATCTGTTTAAGACTCCTATCAAATTTTAAAAATCCCTTCTTTCGTATTACTCTTCTAAGTTTGTGTTTAGTTTGAGTCAAGTAGTGCTGGGTTCAGTCCACTTGTTTTGCTTTTAAACAACTTATTTCAGAATAAATCCTTCTGGCATCTGGAAATCTGAAGTATTCTTTTACTAGAGCTCATGCCTATTGCTCAAATTAGAAAGAGGGCCAATGTTTTTTCATAAGAGCTTTTTCATTCACTACCATATAGTTAAAAATAATTTTTTCTTTCTCTAAGACTTTTCCCTGCTCTAAAAAAGGTTAACATTAAGCATAAAGTAAATACAAATGCTGCAATCTGACCTTGAAGCAGCAGAATAACCCAAAAAATCCTTAGGGTATCACTTAGTATTAGACAGATAAGCATCTGTGACCACAGAGACTCTTGTAAAAAAAAAGTATTTTTAATTGAGTTCTTCTGAGCAAATATACTGTGCTCTCAATATGTTCGAGTGTCTCCTTGTGTCTCCCTCCCCATTGCTTTGCTCTTCAGTGAAAGAAAAGCCCTTTAAATTGACAAAACCATTTGTGTTTTCACTGGAAACAGAAAACTGTACAAATGACTGTGCTGTAATCCTTAAATGGTATGTAGAGCAACTGAGAAATTGGTAGGTAAACCATCCCTCTAGAGACGGGTATGTCAAAGTTCATTGCAATTGGCTTAGTATGTACCATTACTTTAGATGCTGTAGTCCTTGCCTGATGATTGCAGGCTTCAGGAGAGTTTTCAGTTATTGTTAGAAAATAAATAAATTTCTTCTGAACAGTCCAAATATTTTCATATCATCTAGGTGACTCAGAGATGTGTGTCAAAGTCTGAAACATTTCTTCATTCTCTTACTTATTGGTTCTGCTAGTAGAAGCATTAATGACAGTCTCCTAGCTATGTAAAGGAAAAAACAAATTAATAGAGGGTTGTTCCCTTGATTTACTATAAATTATAAAGTATTTCCAAGGGAAAAAAAGATTCAGGCACCATTTGCTCTCTTGCTATTAAAAAAAAAAAAGGGTCATTGTTCATTTAAAATAATAGGTTTTAGACAATTAGTCTATTTTTTTCCTTACCGGAAGATTGCAGGAACAAAACACAATTAATGCATTTACTGCCACTCCTGATTAAAGTGAAGATTTAAGGTCCTGCATATCCTGTCTTAACTGATTTCAAAATGTCCATTTTTCAGATAATGTCAAGATAATGGTCATTTCAGAACAATACTTTACAGTCTGAAGCACTGACCATTCCATGAATCTCAGAATAACAAATTATCCCTATGTCTATCCAGAAAATAACTGGAAGGTGTTTGTTAATACAGCTCACCAATTACAACTTTCTCCCCTCAAAACCAGTAATTTCCATTATTAATTTATAGTTCTCCAATTAAAAACTTTCCCTCTATTTTAGCTCCAAACTAAGGACTGAACAGATACCTGTAGCTGATTAATTCCTGGACTAATTAGCCTGCATAAATATGACTGGGACAACACGCTGAAGGGGTGTGCAAGGTTTATGCTCTATTACTACACAGAAGATAATTTCATCACACATATCCCATCTTTGGTTTATTAGCATAATAAAACTAAAAACCTTGTTGTATGGTGCTCATGGCCAGCCCTTGACTTTAGACTTTACCACACATCATCATCATCATCTTCTTCTTCTTCTTCTCACTGAAAAAAGACAAGCAAAAGATCTAAGAACTTGTGCTCTGCATCTGCTTTGAGAGTGCACTGAAATCCCTGGTATAAACACTGAGGATATGGTGTAACTACAATAACTAACTCACCAGTTTTAAAGGAGACCAAGTTTCACAACTGATGCATTCAGTTCACTTCAAAGGAGTTCAGGTTCTTAAATTCAGTAAATCTCAACATTTTTTTAAAAACCCAGAATATATGAAATCCTGAAAATCAGGGCCATATTTTATTCAATAGCCAAAGCGGTTAAAGAATTTCCGTGCAGTAAGAGATCAACACTGACAAAGCCGTTAACATCCTGTACTTAGAGAAAAAAGTAAAAAATGGTTAGGAATCACCTGAGGCCACCCCCTGCCTAGAACTGTGTTGTGTTTTCTGCTACATATCAAAATTTGAATGTGAACCTGGCCCTGCATTAACTAGGGCAGATTCTTACAGTGTTGCCACTCTGCAGAGCCTGTTTCCTTTGCTGCAGTTAGTTTCATAGATGAAAAGGAGCTGTTTAAGGTGAAGAAACTGTTGGCAGCTAGATAAACTAGCTTGGCAAGAGATCAGGAGGTTTCAATCTCTTGGCAAGAAATCAAAGTTTCCTTCCTTTCTTTGTTCTTTGTTTAAAACACTTGATCTGCTATTCTCTGTACAAGGCATATGGAAAATTCTGAAGAGATTATCCATTTCTTTATTCCTTTCCCTGCCTGGAACTGGTGTACCCTAAGAGCCTTTAGAAGGACCAAATATAAGACTACATACTTGGTTTTAGTTCTCATGGGTAGCAGATCCTGGATTAGGGTTATGAATTAATGAATTACAGGATTTTTAATCCAGGGCCTGTCACCACATTTTAATTCACATCAAAAAAATTTGATTTAGTATTGACACAGAAAGCTGGGGAGAGGAGCAAAAATGTGAGCTGCAGAAATGAGAAAAATCACCTGGGAGTTAAATTTAGGAAAACCAGTATTTGAACATTTATCCATTTCTTAATGTAACAGAGTAGAACTCTCATTATGGCATGCCTTATACTAAAATGAAAGCATGAGAATTCTTAGGTCATATCAGACTATGTATCATTATCAGGTTAGTTTAACCAGCATACTACAATTAGTAGCATCCCTACAATTTAGTAAGAGCACATTTTCTGATTTCTTCCTTGGTACTTGATGAAAAGCTACAGTTGAGCAATACAGCTAGAGAACATAGCTTCCCACATTTCTTCAAGAAGTACTGAGAATGTCGCTGCTTTTACTACTTATTAAATAAAACCAGAACTGAGTATCAATAGATGCATAACTATAGAATTATTACACCTTTCAAAGAGTTAATCCTTTTTAATGCAATACCTTAAACTTGAAATTTTTTCTGAAGTGTGCTCTGGTAGCTCATTAATTTGATGTTCCAGATGATGTTCCAGGTTTCGGAACTATCATTTCTCACTTTCGCTAAGCTAGTGTGGGAAACCAGAAGTTTACATACTTGTACATACTGCTGGCAGCACAGCTTAGCTGTCTTAATCAAATATCCAAAATTAGGTCTTTGCCTTCACTCAGGGCAGGATGATATTTAAATTGGTCTCTTCAAACCTTACTTAATATTAGGCTGAATATTTATTTCTGTGTGGATGCTGGTTAAAATAGCCTGCAACAGTGATAGTTTATTTACAGACATGAACAGTAATTGTACTAAGGAACTGATATGAGTTTTCTCCCTTAAGAAAACATTCCTTAAACTATAGCCTAATTTTCAATATATGTTGATTTCATATTTTCATCTTTTTGGACACCAGTTAATTGCTGATGTCTCATTATCTTCTCTGTTTTTACCAACTCCATTACAGTTTTGGGGTCAAAAATAGCCTCTTATCTGTTTGTAAAATTGCATTAATGTATCATGGGAAATATATAGAAGTCAGCCTGGAGGAAGGGAGGAAACAATCCTTGGAAAGAACAGAAAGGAAAAATTCCTGTATTCTTCAGAAAAAACTTTGCCTAGTGATTGTTTTCAAATCAGCTTCATAGTTCTTACAAAAGTAGGATAGAATAAAACAGCTTTACAAGCCAGATACCATATTTCAGATTACCATTCTGTCAACCATCCTGTGTGAGTTAAACAGAGAGTTTCCTCCTCTTGTTCATGGCATCCTGTTGGTATTATATTTTGGAAATAGAACCAAAATTCTTTTGGGCTTGTTTGTGAATCAGGCCTCTCCCAGGTACTGCAGAGTAACAGGCTAAATTGGTATTTGGTACTAGAAGTTCTTTATGATCATGATATTATTATTAGTGTTAATGATAAAAATTATCCGTACTTCTTACTATGAATTTAATTCCTTCCTACAAGGAAGTGCACAAACAGGAATGCTTTAGGGGCCTTCCTGTTTGGTCCTGTTGCAGACATTTTCTCACTGGTTCCACTCTGATCATCCGTTTCTATCAAGAAATAGCTCTGCTCTCCCTTGATCTAGAGAAGCCATTCCGAACAGTGGGACTGAACTGATCCCATGCATTATGCAGCCCGACTTCCTTTTGCCCCCTTTCATACAGCCCGAGCCACTTCTGCCTTCCACGTGGTGATGTCAGCAGCAGGCTCAAGCCCTCAGAAGCAACTGCTATGCTGATATGCTCTGCTCTACGTCCTTCTGAGAAGTCCAAGGTAGCGGAACAGTTCATCTCTTTGTAGTTCCATCGATGTATCTGCACAGACTGCATTAAGCACTGCAGACCAGCAGTGTACTTAAAAGAAAGCTTTCACCACTGTCCAAAAGGTGTGCAGTGAGAACAGTGTGTATGGCTGTAGGAATGTTTGCAGACAGGATTGATTAACAAATCTGTTCTTACTTGCAGTAGCCCTTTCACCCCAGCGATTCAAAAGTCACGAGACATGTCTAGCACATCCCATGTCATGCTTGCTTGAAGTCTTGCAAAGCAAACATAACTGAACATTCCTGTACAATAGCTGTTTTTTTAAACAGTTACTCCACTATTGTTAACTGAACTACAAGTTATGACAAGTGATATATCCATAGTCATCCCTTTGGCATTCTTTATAAAAACATGAATCACGGAAACATTCATCATGAGGAACTCCCATCATAAGGACATGTACACAGTGTGTCGTTCAGCCTCGCTGTATCTTTCCACTCTGTAAAATGTAACTGTCAGAACAACTTCAATGAATTGTATAGGCCAACATGTAAGTTTGGTAAAGAACAACTGATAAAACACATGTCAGGATTCATTAGTTATGTTTAACTTCAAGTAATGCTTGTGTACAGAAGAAAAATGAACATTTTCTTTCAAGTCACTCTACCAAACACTGGAATAGCACCATATTGGTGTACATTAACCAGAAAACAAAACACTTGGAAGAAGTGGCCAACTAACAAAGTTCAGACATTGAAAAGCACAGATAAAGAGCATGAACAGGATAAAATAACTACTAAACCAGATTGTGCTTGCCCTCGGTCAACAGGAAAGGGAGGAATTAACCACTGCAGCTGCCCCAAAGTTGTCAGAAGGAAAGGAATAGACCTAACATATCTAGAAGTCTTTTCAAAGAGACTCGTGGGGTTTTTTCCCCATGTTTTTCCCTTTCACCACTTGTGAGTAATGCTTAACTGAAATGGTGTTGACAGCTGTTGTTTATGGCACCTTTTGCCTGTCCAAGCTACAGAAGTAAGTTACCCTGAAAGCTGAAGTGGCTTCATTCAGAATTGTGCCAGCCTTCTGGAGGTGACAGAAGAGGGTGCACAAGTGGGGCAAATGGGACCATAAGCTATGCCATATAAAAGGAAAGGAACTCAGGAGAATGGTGCTACCTACAGACACCACAGGCATGCTTTCCCATGGATGAAGGTACCTGCATTCCAGGAGATACAGTGACACCCCTTGTGTTCTCACTCTTCTTCTTTTTCAGGCAAGAGATGCTGAAAAGATTTCCACTCCCTAATGAAGACTAAGTATTTATACACACTTTTGCAAATGCAGAGGGCTAACTTGTAAGAACTTTATACTGGCTCTGCTCAGGTTCAGACAGTTATATAAATGAAACTCAGAGAAATACCAAACAATGATTTCCTAAGAAACATTGATCTTTTGGTCTATTTTTTAAAATGAAATACTAGATTGAGGGTTATTTGCTGCAATAATGCAGTGCCTAATCATACAAAGCCCTATGCTGAATTGAGTTGGTTTTCAGTTTCTGTCCATGCACTCCTCACTGTGCCCGTGCAGCTCCCCGAGGCTGTTGTGACACAAAGTTCCAAATGCACTCCCTGAGCTGCCCCGATCACAGGTGACCTTTACCCACAACATTACACATGTCAGGTCTCATACTGTAAAGAACCAGTAATTTCTTCCACCTGTAGATTTCAAAATTGATGTGCTTGTCAATGGAAAATGTATGCTTTGCTTTTAGCAGAAGGGAAAAATATATGCTTTGCTTTTAGCAGAAGTCCCAGAACTGGTATGATTTTCAGTGCTTCTATGGCGCTATGAGCCACAGTTACTTAGATCTTAATTCTTAATTTAAATCCTATTATGGAGAAAAAAACCACTGCACATAATTAAAATACTTTTTTTACAATTCATTACAGCATAAATAGATTTAATGTTTTGGTATTAAAAAACTAATGATAAAAAGATAAAAATTATTGCCATAACATCAAAGAAGCAATTTGTACTTTTTAAGGTAAATAACATGAGCATACTTACTTATCATAGGTGTGGCTATTCAGAAAAATGTTACATATATATCATTAAATGCTGTAAAAGCAACAATATTTTAAATACAGTATTATAAGCATTTCATTTCTAAAAAAATGTTGATATTAAAAGTATATAAACCCATGCATGACTTTATAACTACGACTGTACAATTTCAGGCATCTGTTCTAAGTAGAGATCTCAGCTTACTTCTGTTTTGCTTTCTGTATTGGCATTTGTTTATGGTTAAAAGAAATAACTACCTCAAGTATTATATTTGTTACAATGCCCTTAGCTTAATGTAAAGTTGCCTTTCCTAATAAAGATGCAACTGATAGCCAGGAATGTGCATGCAGGTTCCAATTACTAAATCTATTTCATATTGGAATATAAAAGTGAACTACTTGCTGCAACACAAGGTATTTATTGACTAAATGAGCCTTTGCCATGAAGCCATTGAAGGTACTCAGTACCACTGAGAAATAATCTCTGTGAACAATGATTTCATTAGGTTAATATTAATACCAAACATCATCCTGTCTCTGTGCTCAGTGAAATTAGTGGAGTAATGGTAAGAATAACAGAGATAGTATCAAAGAAAATTTGAATTTGAGATACAAGAGAAGGTTCTTCCTTTTATACCCTCTCAGAGCCAGCAGCCTTTCTTCAGTGTTGTCCAGCTTTCAATGATGTTCTTATAAGAAAAGATTTCAAGCTGCTACAAATCTCACATTTCAGCCTTGTACAGTTAAAATTACCAAGCAGTTCCAAATAGCTGTACTGAGTAAAACACGACAGGAAAGACAGCACTGTTAGTGCAATGCCTGCAGAGTGGCCAGGGAACTCTGTAACCTTTCACAGATGGCATTTAATGCAATAGAATTCATAGTATAGTCTTTTAGATTATATTAGCACTTGAATGCATCTTATCCACTGGAAAAAGCAGCAGCCAAGTGAAACACCACAACATTGGCAAAGCAGAAAAAAGAGAGACAGCTAGAAGAAAAAAATGGCAGTTTCAAATTACCTTATTTCCTTTTGCCACAACAACTCAAGTAATCCACAACCACAAAGCTATTTTCTTCCCTCAAAGTCATCCCTAATTTTCTGTCAGAAACATCCAATGACCTGGTCAATACTTCTGACTTGGGCCCTGATCCTGCAACACTTGCATATACATTTAAGTTACTCACAAGAGTAGCATCTTTGGTTGCAGTAAGACAATTCATTTAACATGTAAATCTTTAGGGATTGCTGGCTTTTTGTTAAGGTGAAGCAGGTTGTTTAAGTGACTTTGCTCCTGAAAGTTTAACAAGGAACTTTACAGTGGCAGGAAGAAGAAAAGAACCAAGCATTTAACAGACTCCTTAGAAGAAGGTGAAATTTAATTTTTAAAAGACTCACTGAAAATGCTAACAAGAATACAGAAATAACCTTTGTCCTGCTCCCTCTCTATAGTGCAAGTAGAAGTTGTCCATGTTGTGAGAAGAGAATTTTGGAAAATTAAAATGAGCATTTCAAACTAACACATTCTTCTCTCTCATACACTGTGCCAAACTGTGCATTATCAGACTTCTGATGTACTACTTGGAAAGATTCACGAAACACTTAACGTTACGGATCTCACTGATGCACATCCTGCTGGGATTCAGTGACACTGTAACATTTCTAAAACTAAATAACCTAATGTTATGCACACATGGCATCCCGAATTCACAGATCTCACAGTATTGCAATATATTTTGAAAAACGCAGATTTGCAACACCCGATATCACAGGGGATATCTGATTCCAGCAAGACATTAAGTTCTAGTTCTGTCTATACATAACGTCTTTCCAATTGGGAACTGAACAATCAGTTCTGCACTGAAAAACCTACTGCCATTCCAGAGTACTGCTTTATGGTTCTGGAGGATTTTTGAAACAGCATTTCTATGGATTTGAGGTGCAGCAATTCAGGACAAAAATTTGTTGCCACTAGCACTAACAGGTCTCTTCTAGCTGTAATAAAGTGGTAGTGGTGGTGGTAGTGTTTTTTGTGTGGTTTTGTGTTTGGGGGGTTTTAAAAAATGTATATATAATAAAGTTTTCTGGCTTGGTTTCTTAACTATACTGAGAGCTTTCTGCAGATGGGAGCAATGAGAAATAAAATCAATGGATGTCAGCAGTGGAAGCACTCTTCCAAATCCATAACAGCACCACATCACTCTCCTCTCAGCTTCCTCTGCTTTTCACAATCTTTCAGGATCATCCTTCTCAATTAAAAGACCAAGTCAGAATTCAGCTTATATTGTTTTAAACTGTTTGACGGAAAATCTCTGCTCAAAAGGCAATTACATGCTCATAATTCATGAACAGATTTATCCACTAATCCTAAGTAACATTGTTCTTCATGATTTTTCACTTGAAAATTAAGTATATAAAGCACTGGAAAAGCAAATTTAAAAGGAAAAAAAGCACAATTCTTTTGCTACTTAGAACAACACAGTGTTACCAAAGTATTAGCTGTGACAAAATCACTTAAAGGATTTAAAATTAAAGAGTTTTTGTTTACTGCAATGTTTGGGATGTGCTATTAGTTTATAAATACATATTCAAGCTTTGTGCTGCACATGACAGACCTGACTATAGAAGACATTGTACCTACTGGTTTTCCTCTTCTAAATCAGATGTGCGAGTTCAATCCCAGTGTCAATACAAAAGAAGTCCTTGAGTTCAGTAGAGATTTGCTGTATGAAAAATAGAAATGGAGCAGTTGCAGCCTCCAGGACTCATAGGAATGAAGTAGTTGCAACTTCCACTTTAGTCAACAGAAATTATGGCTGGATAGGTGACAGTAACCAGCATGTGCAGGATCCATTTTAAAAGTTGTGCAAAGAATTACTGCCTGTTTTCTCACCATAGAAGATCAGTAGGAGGCATCTCATGAGTAATACACTTCATCACTAGCGAGTATTCACAGAAGTATTCCCAAATAATTCCATTTAGGTTGTCATAAAATTGAAAAATAAAAACACATCAAAATTTGCATGAGAATCAATAAACATTTGAAGATAGTTTCAACTTGCATACATAACCTTTCCATCATTACAGTACTTAATAATAAAATGCATTTTGCAACTATTGAATTAAAATCTATATTGTAGCGAAACACAGGTCTTGTAAAAAGCCAATTACAAATTGCTTTGGTCTATCTGTAGCTCAATTTATCATCAAAATACAGAAAAATTATCAGGAAGTCTGATATAAGTTTAAAATTGCCAAAAAGAATGTGTATTTACTTACAAATACATTTTCTTTGTATATGGTATTATCATTGAAAAGAATACACCTTATAATAATAAAGAGATTCTTTATTTCATTAAATTGCTGCAATCTTATCTTCACTCCAATAACATCAATTTTGAAAAGAGTTTGATACTGTTGTTCTTTTTTCCTACTGATATGTAGAACTTTCTTTATATTTTATGACAATTTGAACATATTACAATGAAACCAGCCAAAACCTAACAGAACAGACTGGCTAACCAATAAGATTCCAAGTTTGACGTGGTGTATGAGCTCCACTGTCTGAGAATATTACTTGAAAATTAAAAAATCCTTCCTGAAAACTGTAGAACGAAGAGGAAATTTTAGTAGAAATGACAAGAAAAAAGAAAGAAAACCAACAAATCAATGTATTCAAAACAATAATCAGTCATTTTCAAAAGCTGTTGCCTCTTCACTCTATCATTGCTTTTTGTATTTCAGAATTTCTAATCTAAGTTTCTTGGAGAAATATGGTACTTCAGTTGATACATCTCCAATAACACAAAAATATTATCTCCTTTGCTAGAGCAAAGGAAAATAATATAGTCTATTCAGCTGGCAGTTCTACATAGCCTGTCAATGTCACATTACACTGGCTGGTTCTTCTCAAGCAGGTGTACTGAGTTTCTCAAACAGCGTCAGAATATGCAAAGTTCTGAGGCAGTTTCTACTCTTTTTGGTAACAATATAATTACAACAACAAACAAACTCCAGACTTAGCTTCACCTCCGTTTGCATAACCTCCAGAATCCACTCTGTTAGGATCGTTCAGTTCTTCAAACAGTCCCGTTTCAATGATTTCTTCCTGCCAGGCTATAGGGACAGCACCTGTCGCAAACTTTTTAAAGAACTTCTTATCTTTGTCATCAAACTCAACTCCTCGTATTTCAGAGAAGTCAGCAATGTCTGCTACATCTTTGGCATAGACGACTGATGGATCTGGCACAAATGGAGGGTCAATAAGGTTTGCCTCTAGCCTGTGAAAATTTATTGTTTTGAAGAACTTATGTTTTCTTGGGTCATCATCTTCATTCCTGAAATTAAGCAAAAGTTTGTTAATCAGTGTGATGTTTTGCTCTCAGAGAGATACAGGGGTGTCTGTGTTTTACACATGACAGTACTTTAAAATAAGAAGAAATAAATATAGCATGCAACACAATTCCTTTTTTCCTAACCAACGAACGCTGCATTGCACAACATAAGCAAAGCTGAGAAGCAGAACACATTCTGAAGCTGTTACTCATTACTCCACCTCTCAGGGTCAATCAGCCCGGGCAAGGTGCCACGCAGGAGCTGCAGTGCTGTGTCCAGCCACGCACTGGGACACCCCTCTCCAGAACTGAACTTACAGCAGGGTGGGGAGGGGAGTACGGGATTTACTGTCCAACAGTGGAAGTTCAGTGATTGGCTCTACACTGACTAGGATAAGAATCTCTTACCATAGGGTAAGAATATCTATTAAACTCTAGAATGGAGTATATTTGGTTAATACATCTATAGACTGAGCAACAACAGTCTGAATAGGAAACTGGTGATAAATGACATTTGTAGGTTTACCTTAATTCAAAGCAGCTCTGCATTTACATCATAAAACTCAGTTATGGCACTCAGATAAGCACTCCCAGTTTTAGTGACTGTTCATTCCAAGTAACTACTTTTATAAATTAACAAGGGTTTTCTTAGGCAAGAGATTCCCAAATTATGACATTAACAAAAGTATGTCTGCCACTGTCACAAACATAATCCTTATTAATATTGTTAAAACCCAATAATAAAAACCAGAAAGAACTAAATCATTGTAAATGCGTAAGTTAATCTTATGAAAAACAACTGCACACCTCAGGTAGAACCTCAGCAGTAAAAGAAGTGAATTGTTTTACTGTAGACCCATAGAGAGACTTGTAGGATATTCTGATGATAGGAATCATCTGAGCCTCAAAGTGTACTTGTTGAAACACGACCAAAGACCACAGCTTTTGAACTGTGCCTCTACTGTCAAGGCATGCAAAGTCTGAATTTGGAATTCTAGAGAAAGGAGGAACAGAGGAAAGCACTGACTTTTCCACACCTATGCATTCTTTTTTTAATGTATTTCTGGATGCACTGCTCTTGAAAACAGTAATACAGGAAAACCAAATTTATCTGGGTTTTGGCCTCAGAAAATCGTAGTTCCTAACACATTGCTCTTTTCCTTTCCCACTTTTTTACAAAATCAAACTTAGCAAAGTGTAAACCCTCATGTATTTCTAGACAGTGTTCTATGAACAAAATGTAATGCAAACCTTTGGCAAGTCTTTTTGCTTTTTCAAGTGTATAAAAGCACCATACAGAAGTAGTAGCTTTGTGTGACTATGGAAAAATCTTCATTTTTTAAGGCCTCAATTCCATTCATGCAGAACAGCTCCTCCAGCTTGGCACTACTGCCAGTTCCTTGTGCTACTCTGCTGTGCTTCCAGCCTGCATTGGTGCTCCCTGGGCACAGCAGAGATGAAACCACAGCTGCCCTTTTCAGCCCCTTGTTAGAAAATTGTCACTTTGCACCTCTGCTGCCCAGTTCTTCTGAGCAGGCTACCACCAGCCACTACTCACTGTACCCCACCGTGACCAGGATGCTACATCACAGCCTGAAGGATGATGGATGCTGCCATCCAGGCGTACTGGGCAATTAAAAAAATTACGTTTTCAACCCCAAAGCATCATGTGAACATAATTATGATTGTACAGATTAAGCCAACAGGGATCATGATCTCTGCATATACACAGGTTTGCAAGATCATCTCTTAACTTACCCAGTCAGTGATAACCAAGTACTTGAGCAGCCTGACATGATTTATTTACATTCACTGTTAGCCTGAAGTGCATTAGAGCTGCTGTTCAAATTAAGTAGTGTCCTGGGACACTGCTCAGTCAGTAGTGCTGACAATTCTACTGGGCAGACGCACTCACAAAAATCTCACTTTATTTTGCTTTCCCTTTCTGAAACATAAACCAAAAAGCACTAGCAGCTAGTGAAGCTAGGCTCCAAAATGGATTGCTGCAGAGTTTCTCCTCCTGAAACCATAAAAAGTTAAAAAATGTAAAGCTACATGAATGCCATCTACTGGAACTGAGGCATCTTCCAACTAACTGGAGATGAACTTGAGCTCTTCCTCTGTGAACTGCATGTTTACATAACTTAAATAGGAAGAGAAAATGAACTTGTATGAAGTTGCTCAATTTTGTGTTCTTCCATTAAAAAAATATTTTAAAATCACTTTATAGGTTTGGAATTTGAGACGTCAACTCCAAAAACCTTGAGTGGAAAAAAGGGGTTACATCATTCCTCAGTTAGCTAGTGAAATCACATCTTCAATAGAAGAGTGGAGTGTTTTAAAAGGTCAGGTGTACAAAATAAAGCTGTCTTTGAGCAGCTTTAACTTATGCAACAGGCACTTCTGTAGATAACCCAAGCTCTTGTTGTCCTTAGTAGAATTACAGTGCTAATCTTTACATAAGGATGAGCTGTCCTGAATAGTACTGCCCTGTTTAAGAGGTACATGCAGGCTTTTATTCTGTATCATGCCCAGGGTATTCATCCTATTGTTTTCCTTCTCTAAGTATGGCAAATAAGAGTAAGGATATCTTAAACAGCAGAAAATTTAAAATAATATGAGCGGGAATTTTTCTATGTGCATTTCTCCCATTGCTGAGAAGTAATGGAACAATAAGCAGAATGACTGTAAATTATTCTCTTGGCAAAAGGGGATGTGGTTACAGTAAGTGAATTGTCTGTTGCTGGTTTTCTTTCAGACTTGCTGCATGAACTCGACCAAGTCATTCAATTTCTAAATTTCATTTTCACCTACTCTGAAATTTGTTTACTTCACAAAGTTCTGTAAGTCCAAATGTCTGCAAAGTATGCTGACTTTAACTTAGAATGGTCTGAATGTTTTAGTGTTAAATTTACTTTTAAAATAATATAGATTTTGTATTAAACATACTCTGCATGCTGCTGAAAATAACTTTTTTCTGCTGCCTTGCATAGCTGATGGGAAAATTCATCAGGCACAAAGAGTAGCCGTCTTCATTTAACAACAGAATATTAAGGACATGTATATTAATGATATATTATCTTCCATTAGAGTTAATGCTTTCAGACAAATGTTTGCCTAACATTTTGAAAAACTGTTCCACATTGTTATGAAATATAAATTTAGAAGACTATCTATGCATTTTCAATGAGATTCTTTGTCTATTCCACCTTTAGACTGGAAATGAATACGTGCATTTGTATTCACAGATGATTCAAACTGTGGTGTATTCTAAAGATACATATTATCAGTTTCCTATTAATTTTTTACTTTTTTTTTAATTTGTCTATATTGCAAATGTAGATCTGCAATCTCTCTCATCAGAAATGCACTAAATTATTTATACACACACACACAAACTGATATGTATCAGAGGGATCAGAGATATTACAAGCTAAACATGATAAGGTTCAGCTTTGCAATTCTCTTCTTATTGAAGAGTTCCTTGAAATTGCTAAGTCAGGGACACATCCATCAGTCTCCATCAACCCAAAGAGCCCTCTGAAGTCCAGAAACGTTTTGCTTTACTGGAATTTGTGTCAAATACTCTTCTCGCTGGAATGAGTCAGGAAAACCAGAACTTCTACAATATTTTTTAAAAGCACTTGAGCAAAGCAGAGGGGTTAAGGTCTCTTCAGTAACAAGCCAATGACGCAGCCTTGCAAATTAGATATCTGCAGGGAAGAGAATCCACAGTGCAGATTTGGATTTTTGCCCACATCATTCCAGTAAGTGATACAGCCTAATATTCTGCATTCAGTCTGCACTAGTACAGATGCAGGTATCTACTTGAATATCCTTTATTTTTAGGAAAGAATGTGCAAGAAAAAGGGGTTGCCCCTTTATCCCAAAACTATATAGTCTCACAGAGAGAAAAAACAAGAAGGGAACTCCTATGAGTCATCTGGAGTGAGGAAAGATAATCACACTGTTGCAACAACATTCCTTATTTCCATATTATCTTCAAAACTTTCCACCTCTTTTCCTAGAAGTGAAAGGGAAAATTCAGTACTCTGTAGAAAGTGAAGATCTAACTCATTTTGTGCAATAAGTAAAATCATTATATTGTTTGCAGATTTAATCTGTATTTTACTGAGATTCAGAAGGCATACCTGCTTCCTAAACGGTCCTCTTTTTTCTTAGCCAAAAACAGCTGGCAAATATCTTTCGCTTCTTCTGTAAAGCTGGCATGTTCAAATTTCACCTCATCTTCCAGAGTTCTTCTTTTAACCTCATCCCTACTGACCTTTTCTTTGAAATCCTTGAATGGTGTTCGCCCAGCAACCATCTCATAAATAGTACACCCCATAGCAAACCAGTCCACGGGGTAGCTGTATTCCTCTTCCTTCAGGATTTCCGGAGCCATATAACCATTTGTCCCAGCCTATTGCAAACACACAGACAGATTTACTATACAATGTCAGTAATGAAATGCATACAATTAAACAACTAGGCTATAATTCTTTCAAAGTATTAGTAATTCTACTAATATTTTGTATCTAGAAACTCTGACATTTCTTTTTTTATCTAGAAATCGTGAGGTATAACTGTTTTAGCACATGGACTATATGTCTTTTTAAACATCTTGGCAGATAGGAAAACTGTGTTAAATATGCTTTTCAAAGGTGAAATGTCTGCAATTTCGACCTAAAAGTTGTTTATTTTTAAATTCACAGCTAGCTTGCTTTCTTCTTTTTTTTCCTGTTGAAGATACTGTTGTGAGTTTTGTCATGTAAACACAAGTAGCAATCATTTGAAAAAGATTTTTAAAACTCACCAAAAATCAAGCAAAACAATCACAATGGTTATGACTGGTCCAACACAGGGGTCTGCTGTCAGTGAGAAAATTCTCATCAAGCTGGTAGCTGAGCTGCATGAGGAAGTTCTCACCCACCTCCCTCTTGGTTTCTGGATAAATGTTCTACCACCAAGGGCCAAGAAAAACTCTAAAACCATTGTAAGAAAGTAAAATGATGAAAATTACACGTCGTAAATTACACACATGTTCATATTTCCCGAATAAAAAAAGATGCCTGAATAAAGACTATTTACAGGACTAATGGCCCCTTCTCCAAGAGCAGAAGCGACCACTTTTTGAGAGGGGAATCTGCCTGCTCCTTCCCAGACCAGGCCTGGCACTTTCCCCTTGGGAAAAGGCTGCAGCGCTCAAAATAGCTCCTGCTGCCTCTCCCCCCAGGGAGCTGATTCACCTGGGAGGGAAGTGAGGAGATCAGTCTCTTTGCCTTCTGCTGCACTGTTACATGACTGAGGACGTGAGACTTCAATCAGAACAGCATTCCCTCAGCTGACCCAACACTTACTGCTACATCTCATGCTCTATCTTACGTATTTACCAGATTCAGCTAACTGTGGTAACTATGTCAGAAGTTGCTTGGACCTCTCATACCTTTTTTTAATACTGGAACTGATGTATTACAATTGCAATTTAAAATGAAAAACTGTGTTTGTGCAAAATCCCACTAAAGGTTATTCAAGATGGTCATTATTACTGCTACCACAATACAATCAGTGACAGAGATTCACTCCAAAGCAAAACAGCTAGAAAAAGGTAACTAAAGCTATGCTCATTTGGACAAATCGTATTTATAAAAAACACAGCTAAACAGATGAATTTTATTTTATGGGGTTGGGGTAACTCCTCTAACTTTTGGAAATTGAAGCACAGCATTTCCAAGTGAGGTCTCCCTATAAACTTTAGCTTGTGTTACTACACATTATGACATATACTCTACTGTAAACAATGTGTGCAAGAGGGAACATCTTTGCATTAGTTAAAACATAAGCCTAATAGACAGAAAATTAAATCCACTTTATTGTCACTCTTTGTATTTTTTTACTTTTAAAGATACAGAGCAAAATCCTCCATATGGTTGAAAAACAGAAATGAGATGAGAAGAACAAAAATATCAGTCAGGCTGAAAGCAAAAGAAAAGGTTAAAAGGGAACAGCTGCCTCCCTCAGTAAAGCCACAGAAGTCTAGAGGAGCAGTACAGGCACTGCAGCAGCTGACATCATCCCACAGGCAATTTGTACTGCTTCCACTGGACTTCTCTAAGTAAAAGTTAATATTGAGAGATACCCTGACAGTATTACATTTTCAGGTATGATTACTGCGCTATTCAGAGAAGGGGACAAGTGCACAAACACAGACCACAGACCCCACATCCATCTGGCCTCAGAAGAACCTGGAAGGGAGAGGAGAGGTTGAAGTAGTAGAGAAATTTTGGTACAAAAGGATGCAAACAGAGCTCACTGTGGATTAGTGACCAGAGCTCTAAAGAGGCTTCTGGAATATTCCTTTTTTTTTTCCTCCTTCTGGGAAGCAATAAGCATTCTTATTTTTACTGAGATGAAGCTGGGGCACTAATGCCTTAAAGACCTAATGAGTCATATTATCATCAAAATGTGCCCTGACAGCACAGTATGGTCCTTCTGATAAGACATTACTTTGCTGCAATTTAGCATCATCTTACAGAACCTGGATGTATCTGACATGAAAAGTCAGAAATCTACTGTCACAAATTTGTTTCAAGGCAGCTCCTTTCAGAGTGCTTCTTTCCTTCCACTTGTTTTCTTTCTTCCATAGCTGTTTTTTCAAAAGAAATAGTTGCCAAGTAACTTCAGTTTCTTCCATGTGCATTTTCCACTCACCATCTAGAACACCGTGCTTTGACATGGTGCTTGTGTTTCTCAAGAACAGAGAAAGCAAGGCCATAATCACAGACCAAAAAGATGGCACAACTGCAATTTAATAGCAAACAGAATGGACCAACAATGGCTTCCCTTCAGACTGCAGTGACAGGCTGTGGATGAGCTTAAATGTAAAGAAGAACTAAACTTCAACATTCTAAATTAGTAGCACTGAAATATTTTCAGCTGTTATTGAGCTGATCCAACTCAATCTGAGGAAGTCTAGAAACATATCATTCGTCTGATATGCCAAACCATTTCAATTCAGAATTTCATGGGAACTGTTTTTCTCATGGAATTTCATCCAAACTTGAATCTAAAAATGAATCCCTTCCAATCATGAAGCTTTCCTTGTATTCACAATGAAGGAACAGGCTGAGAAGCAGGAATCTAAACCTAAATCTCATCTAAATCTGAATCTAAATCTCATAACCCCTGAGACTCAAAATCCAATAAAATATTACTATTTTACAGCAGAAGCAAACACATTTCACAAGTAGTCAATAGTAATTTCTAAGAGGGAAAAGAAAAAATAAAGGGGAAGAAACATATACATCTCTATCAAAACAGGAATTTGAAGAAAGGAAGAGAAGAGCTTAAATTTTAGTCTTTTCCACCTATTTCTACATATATGTAGTTTTGACAAAATCATTTGGGAAGAAAGATGCTAAAGCCTTTAGCATTTGCTGTATTAGAGAACACAAACCAGGAATTATTCAGCCCCTGGAACTGGAAGAACACACATCTTTCCAATGAAGATTTAATTCTATCTTTGGAGAGTAGGCAGCATTAGAGGGAAGGTAATACCTAACATCCCTACACTAATCATTATGGAGAACAAGATGTCAAAAATCAGATTATCTTTCAAGGAAAAGAGATCCTATGGCAACAGGAAAGCAGCCTCAATGACCTCAGGAGAAGTTTATCTAACGAGGTAAAACATAGGCTTTGTGAAGGGAGCTTTTAAACTGTACGACTCTCACTAGTAGTGAGATTCGAGCAGCAAAAACCAGTGTATTAGGTGGAAAATGTATCCACTGATTCCAAAAGCAAAAGTGAATTAAAGTAACAAGTTAAATTACTCTCGGCAGGCCAAGGGGTAAATAAGTATACTGTAAATTATACTCAAGTGCAAAAAAGAAAAAAAAGGACAGAAAGCAAAGAAATTAAAAGCTACCACAAAAGAGAATGCATTATTTTTGAGAAGGTGTCTATTTCCCATGGGCTGGTATTGAATATTTAATTCAATTAGAACTATTTGACCATGCCTCAGAATGGGTATCTCCGAGTATGGGATACTGGTATGTCTATCATACAAAAAAATCACTAGGTTTGAATGATTCTGAAGATGTTTTCATTCAATAGAATTTATAAGGAAACTCAGAGGCTGTATATTAACTGAAATCCACTTTTTCTTACTAGATCTTACTTTACATGGATAGATTTCACTCTTTTCATAGAAACACAGAAAATAAAAAACCCACACAAAATTGATTCCTTTGTTGTCAACTATACTATTAGGATGCCCACTGGGTTTTAACCAAGACCAAGTATATTATTTTCGTTTTTCCTGTAAAATTCCTGGTAAAACAAGGAACCATTTGAACATATGTGTTAACTGATCAAGTGACCTTACAGAGATACAAACATATTACACCTTCACTGGCCTGGAAGTATCTAACAGGACACAATAACTAAAAATATCACAAAGAAGACAAAGAATATTACATTATCTCAACTTTTCACAGAAGACAGAACTCATACGCCATTGCAGAGGCACAGAACTTTTTGAAGAGCAGTCAGTACAACACTAGCTATTTTTCGCTTGCTCTCCAAGTAATATTGTCTTCTGTGATGATGAGCAGGATGCCTTACTTGCATATGCTGCTTGAAATACAAAAATAGTCACTAAATTCCAGTCAATTAAATTTTAATTGACTTGCCTTAATAAAGGGTTCACAGATCTACTTCTCCCTTTATTTCACTATCTTGAGAACAACCCAAAATACAATTTTTCAATAATTCTCTAAAATGTAATGACCAAATATTGCCCTCGGATACATTAGCAAAGAAGTTCTGTTAAGTGGAATTACTGCTTTGAGTGTGGTTTGACAGGGCAGAGCAGAAATGACTCATCTGAAAGTATACAAATGTTTCTTTTGTGAAATGCAATCCTGCATAAATTTTTAAAAGGTCACATAATTATAATCTTTTAGTAATACAAGATGTGATCCTGAGAAACACTAAGTGCACTCAGTTGCAAGTGCAGTCAACGGGTACTTGGCAGAGCAGAGCTCGGAGCAGGAGGCCCGCAGTGCAGCAGCTCACACACCCCACCCTGACTGCTGGCCCGACAGGGGAAAGCCCCTTCACCACCACCCTTATCCCAGCTTCTAGCAGGTGCAGGCAAGAAAGACAGAGAACTCTCTGGAGCTTTCATCAGCACAGGAACAGGCAAATGAGGAGAAATAGGATTTAGAACTCGCTACCTTTTCCCACAGATCTCTGCAAAACAAACTCAATTGATATCATAAACCAAACAGTAAAGCAAATCAGAATGTCTATCTTTTGTTTGCCATGGCACAAGAACTGTTGAACAGAGGAAAAAAAACAAGCTGAGTTTAGCTCTATCAGCTGTTTCCTGGGGCTCGGTCCTTCCTTCCTCCAAGGGGTGCCACTGCCTGCTTTGTTCTCTTGTCCAGCTGTTCCTCCACTCCTTCAGCAATGGCCTCAGTAGACCCTGCAGGAATGCAGGAACAGACCGCAGAAATCTCTTCCCTGCACACAAGCTAATAGGCCCTAGATGTGGAGAACAACAACTGATCTGCCTCTGTCACTCACTTCACCATCTTAATTCTTCTCCCAGGAGCCACTGTGAGGAAGAACGGAGCGTAACTTAAATGAGTCACACACAATTGCAGTTCCTCCACAGTTTCTCACCACATGTTCATCCAGTAACAAGAAACCAGTTGATCAAATTAATAGGCAACTATCTTTTAAAAGAAGATAAAATCTGAACAGGGTAAAAGGCACTTGGTCTCCCAGAACAAAGATTCTGGCATTTTGTTAATGCTTTGCAAAAGGAAGGACCTTCTGATGGGCTGGCCCATCATAAATTGATGGGCTACTGATTCAGAAGAACACAGGGGGGACTGCTTAGAGTAGCAGGAAAAGATAATGGAAAACACTGTATAGGAGCTCAGGAGCTACTGAATCGCACAGGTTTACACAAGATTCAAGACCAAACTTTTTTTGATTTTCACATAAGAACATAATTTTCATAAGGAAAGCTGTGTGCTTTAAAAAAAAGGCCACACAGGTAAAAGCACAAAAGGGACAAAACAGATTTTTGTTAGATTAGAAAAAAAAGAAAATGAAATTGTCCCTGGGTTCGAAGTCACTAACTGAAATAGTAAAAAAATCCACCGTTGGTTTTTCCTCATTTAAGTTTGCCCATCAGAAATTATTGAAATGAAAGAAGTTTCACAAATGAAAGAGAAATCACTCTGTGCAGTAGGGACTGCTGCCTGTGTGCTCCTACTTGGGAAGAGAAATAGACACAGTTACACCAGGGTTTTCAGTTTAGATTCTCTCTGTATGGAAGTCAAAGGGATAAAAGGCTTGAGGAAAGACAGTCTGGTAACTGAGCACCAATTTTAACTTTAGATTCTAGAGCAGCTCCCTACTTTCTTCCTGCGTGATCACACATAAGTCTTTGCCTCAGATCCCTACTGGAGACAGAACCTGCTAACACTCCCACCTCGGTGAAGTGTCACCAGAAGAAATGTGCATTCAGGGAAGCAATCAGACATCATAGGGATGGAGCATATAGAAAAAGCAGAACACTTGGTACAGACTCATAAGCACATAATTAGAATTTAAGAATTTTAAGTGTTCTCTAGTCTTCTTGTAACATCATTTTCCCTTTAATTGCCTTTTAAATTTCTCCTTATTGTTTCCCATCTATAAACTGGGAATAATAATACTTCAGAGATGTTTATGCTTTCATTATTTAATGACCACAGTATATTCCATAAACAGTGTTAATAAGGGAGAAAACTCTCCATCTACTTAGCTCTGTCTATATTTTATAAAGCTCTTAATAATGGATGCAAATACTGTATCATGGCACCACACGAAGGCTTCCTTAGAAAGGGGACATCAAAGAGCAATTCCGTGTTCTGTGCCATTGTGACAGAGGGGACAGGACTGCAGGGTGCCCTGAGAAGGGTAGGGGCCCTCCAGTGTAGGTACAGCTGCTGCAGGTTAAGCAGTGTGAATGCCAATGAGGCCTGGGTAGTTACTGCTCATCACTGAAATCCATGGCATTTCATCCACCTTATCTTTCAGGATTAAGACTAATGTTGGAGGTACAATTCCTTAAAACATAAATCCAGGGACATAGGTACTGGCTGCATCAGACCAATGTCCCATACAGCCAGTTTACTGTCTGTGAATTGGCAAAAAAAGGACTATATAGGGAGCTCTGTAAGAACCTGGTGTTTTACCAGGTTACTAGACTTCTCTAACACTTTCCTAGACTCTATTTGCAGTTTGAGGGCTTCCTGAGACAGAAATGGTTTCTCTCAACAAAGCTGTTTTTCATCAATTGTCCACCTTCTCCAAGAACCTAGATAAATTCTTAAATCCTACAAGACCTCTGACAAGAGAGCACTGCAGCTTAACTACACACAGTTTTAAGAACTGTTTTAGGAACTACCCACCTGCTACCTTTCACTAGTGGATTTTAAACTCAAATAATGGGCAAAACCAAGCCTACAGTTTTCACTTGCATGTGTCTGTAATTCCAGGATTTTACTTTGTCTTCATAAAACAGTAATTATAGGTCTGTTAACTGAAACTACTCATGGCAGTAAGTGAATGTCACATGTGGTCCAGTAAGAACAGAAGTACTACATTTCTCACCATCTCACATCTTGCCGTTCCTGCAATACTGCTTCTGGTCAAAGCTGTCAAATCAAAACTTCAAAGAATTATAGTGTCAGCCAAATGCTGCATTTCTTATCCAATGAAATACAAACATCTTTGATGATGTCAAGTCAACGAACGGCCCACTAGATGATTTACCAAAGGGATCATTCCAGAATGTACACTAACTTTTATGGAAAATGTTAGAGCATTTATTAACTGTCAGATTACGCTGAATGAAGAACAATGTTAAAGGTCATGCAGAGACCTGATGCTACATCATAAAGGGCTCCAACATCATTCTCTGACAGAAAAAATTTCTCCTGGGTGGCATGCTGTGTGTAAGTAAAGCATTTCATGGGACACATTGCATTCTCATTATTTTAGTTGACTACAGTATCCTTTCTGCCATTTCCAAAACTGCAGGAGGCAGAATGATCCCACAAAATCATTTTTGTTCCTTCACTCTCATGACCACGGCATTCACAAAATTATTTAGGTTGGAAAAGATACTAAGATCATTGAGCCCAACCACTAACCCAGAACTGCCAAGGCCACCACTAAACCACGTCCTTAAGCATCACATCTACTCATCTTTTCAATACCTCCACCACTTCCCAGGGCAGCCTGTTCCAATGCTTGATGACCCTTTCAGAGAATAAACTTTCCCTAATATCCAATCTAAACCCCCCCTGGCACAACTTGAGGCCATTTCCTCTTGTTCTGTTGTTACCTGGGATAAGAGTCCAATCCCCACCTTGCTACACTCTCCTTTCAGAGAGTTGTAGAAAATGCTAAGGTTCTCCGAGTCTCCTTTTCTTTAATTGCCCAGGTGCTCCTCACCAGACTTGTGCTCCAGACCCTTCCCCAACTCCACTGCCCTTCTCTGGACATGCTCCAGCACCTCAATGTCTTCCTTGTAGTGAGAGGTCCAAATCAGAACAGAGAATTCGACGTGTGACCTCACCAGTGCCCAGTACAGGGGGTGGTCACTGCCCTGGTCCTGCTGGCCACACCACTGCTGGTACAGGCCAGGATGCCATTGGCCTTCTTGCCCACCTGGACACAGCTGGCTCGTGTTCAGCCAGCTGTTGACTAACACGCCCTTTTTCCCACTGGGCAGCTTTCCAGTCACTCAACCCCAAGCCTGTAGTGCTGCAGGGAGTTGTTGTGACCCAGGTGCAGGACCTGCCACTTTGCCTTACCAAACCTTGTAGAACTGGCCTCAGCCCCTCAATCCAGCCTGTCCAGATCCCTCTGCAGAGCCTTCCACCCCTGCAGCTGATTCACATTCCCACCCAACTTGATGCTGCCTGTGAACTCGCTCAGATAGCACTTGATCTCTTGTCCAGATCACCAGTGGAGATACTAGACAGGCCCGGCCCCACCACTGAGCACTGGGGAACCCTCCAGTGACCAGCTGCCAGCTGGATGTAATTCCATTCCCCATCACTCTCTGGGCCCAGCCATCCAGCCCATCTCTGACCCAAGACTGCACCTGTCCAAGCCATGAGCAGCTGGTTTCTCCAGGAGATGCTGTGAGTAACAGTGACACTGGCTTTACTACAGTCCAGACAGACACATCCACAGCCTTCTCCTCATCCAGAAAGCAGGTCATCCTGTCACAGAAGGAGATCAGGCTGGTCAAGCAGGACCTTCCTCTCCTAAAACCATGGTGGCTGGTTGATTCCCTGTTTTCCTGTAAGTGCTGCATGACAACACTCAAGATGATCTGCTCCGTGGCCTTCTCTGGTACCGAGGTCAGGTTGATGGGCCTGTAGTTCCCTGAATCCTCCTTCCAGCCCTTCTTGTGGACGAGCATCACATTTGCTACTGTCCAGCCAACTGGGACTTCCCTGATTTGCCAGAACTGCTGGGAGAGTAATGATGGCAAGTGGTTCGGTGAGTACTTCTGCCAGCTCCCTCGGTACCCTTGGGTGGATCCCAACTGGTCCCACAGACTTTTGTGGATAAGGTTGCATTCTGTAAAGTACGTGTTTCAGAGACTAAAATATTATGAAACACCTGTCATGATGACGCACTTCATAACAACTGCAATCATGAAAATTTTTAAGAACAAAGTTCTGCTAGTAAAAACATCATCAATTTTACATGACATATTTCAAAATGTAGAAGCAAAACAGCAGCAAGTTCCTCTAATTCTGAGCAAATGAAGAACTGTCATTATTCAAAGTGCAAAGGAAGAAGAAATTTTTACAGAATCTTATCCAATAAGAATGCCATGTGATAACGAACAAAGATCAACTGTAGAATAGCTTGCTGAGTTATTTTTTATTTCACAAGTCTAAACCCTCCTCCTGCTTCTCAACTGCCTTGAAATTAAACTGCAAGTTTCAGGAACATCTAAATAGATTTCCTTGTGTTTTCCTAAGAAATAGAATCTTATAATAAACAAACATACAGGAGGGCAAAAGGACATTTTGAGTAAGATTTTAACCAAAACATGTTTTTCCTATAAAAATATTATCATGTCCTTCAAATATATAAAACATAGCACAGGAAAACTGTGAAGAAGCCTGAAACCTCTGAAGATATGAATGCACTTTTATAAATACTACAAAAATATGTTTATGTTATTTTTCACAGTTATTATGTCAATATTTAGGCTCTCCGGCTCACATGCATCTGCACAAAGTTCTTCACAATTTACATGCAACAGTTGCTTTGCACAAATGCCATACCCAGTAAGGGCAGAAAATTCTTCCTGAAATAAACAACAAATACACACTGACTTCTGGAAAAATGGAATTAAGTCCTCCATATGTAAATTCAGAGAGGATACGAAGACACCAAACAGAAGAACATGCTGACTTTTCTCACAACCATTCTCAGGAAATTAAGTAGTATTACTCTTTTGGATAACGGCAGGAGCCCTTATGTATGACTCACATACAAGTAGATTTTGAGTTGTATGAGAAAAAGTTGCAGAGACTTCAAGAAAAAGATGGTAGGTCAAACTGTTCAAGTGGAGAAACTTGAGATGGAAGCTCCTAATTTCTGTTGTATGCAAAAAACTCCCTAGTGCTAGAATCAATCTCGTATGTACAGAACGAGACAAAAGACTTCGTCTGTGTAAAAGCTATCTTTGCAGCTCTTGGTTTCTCCCTGTTGTCTATTTCAATTATGCAAAACAGAGAGAATATCAACATTTAAAAAGTCATAATTTTAAAATACAAACTAGTTTTTGCATGGTATGATCAACACATCAGATCAGATGCTACAGGCACATTTGTACATAGCCACAATGATATTTCTTAAAGTCCTGAATATTTTATTACCACTGGATAAGAGTTTCTAGCTTCTGTTTCTAGTACTGTCAGTAAGAGCTCTGCCTGAGTAAGTGTGCACAGAGCCATTTTCTGGTAGATTGCACAGGTACGTGCCTGTATCATGAGAAGATCCCATATAATCTATGTTTGTTTAATGAAGAAAAATGACACTGTAAGTAGCTTTCAATTGTCTTCTACTTTCTTTTATTTCCAAGACTGTTTTTATTCAAACTTGTGTAATTTTTTTTTATGATTTCTCCATTCTAAAGACAGCTAGCACTTCACAAAGACAAATCAGCACACTTAGTGAAATTAAAGATTTCTAAATTTTGTAATTATTACTGTACCAATTACTTACAACTGCCTATATAAGTTCAAAGTAACATTCACACAAAAAGCTGGATGTTTGTACTTGCTGCTTTAGCAACTGAAAAGGAGAAACTAAGGCTGGGTATCCAACTCTTTCGAGACCTTTGTAAGGAGCACTGTTTCTGAAAGCAGAGTATTTTTATTTGTAACAGTTACAGGCAATTGGTATAGAGCACAGAAGTATTTTTCAAAAGGAGTATATAAACATTATAACTTTGTAGAAACCTTCAATGAAAACCTGGGAAATGTCTAAAACAGGAACTCATGTACAAGCTTATTACTTGTGCCATGTGATAACCTAATCACCTAATAAGATTTACAAAAGGGATTAATGGATCCTTCAGATGATGTATGGGTGATGTGCATTTATTCATACATGAGAGGCTAGGAATTTTTTTTATGCTTTGAAAGTAGAACAAATTTAATCTTTTATAGCTTGTATACCCATGAGAGGTGTAGCAAACTTTTAGAATTCATCAAAATAGTATATTTTTTTCAATCTCTAATGAAATAAATACACAGATAAATACATATATTACATACTGAGGATCAGTAGTAATATCCCTTAATTTGTAAATGAAAATTTTAAGCCTTAAATTGTCAGTTCAGACCATCATCCAAAATCTAGGAACAGCTTTATGGTATTAGGCACTTAGATATCAGTACAATACAGATTTGGCCTGGAAGGAATATATTTTTTGCTTTAGCTTACAAAAATGCCCTTATAAAACTGTGCCCACAAAATGGTGCAACTGATTATATTAATTTGAGAAATCTGTCTTGGAGCTACATACTCCTATGGGTGAAAAAAAAAAGTGATTTGCATAGGTTTGGTTAAGTGATAACAATTTGGTAGCCATAATCAAAAAACATTCTATGATGTAGACTTTCTGATAATTTTAAGTCACAATATAACTGATTAGTAAACAAAAATTAATTTAACAGCACCATTTTTACTTTATTACAGGAGTACATGGTGAAGATTAATGTAAATTTTGTACATGTGTTCTTTGGTCTTTGTATGGCATGAGTATAAATAATGTCTAGCTCTCATATAACATCTTTTAGGAGGAGCTTTCAAAGGATTCAAATATGACTATTTTACAGAAATGCAAAGTAATAGTGGGAATTATTATTAATTTAACTTATTCATAGTTATGATACAGAAAATGAAAAAAAAAGTTTTCTTCATTCTCCTCTTTCAATGTTCTGTATGAATAAAACTGCCTTTAACAGAAATTCCTTACAATACATTACAATCATGTAGTATGTTATTCACTGCAGTTTTTGCTCTAATAAAAGCACCTATATAACAGCGAATAGAGCTTCTAAAACAGTGCACAACAGGAGAAAAGTCGCTAACAACTTGATGAGTGTCATAGGTGAGGAGGAACAACCACCTTGTCCACTGTGGCTTTTAGATTCTACCCTAATATCCACAGCAGTAGTAATTACAACAGCAGTAGTTACATGTTGCTAAATACACTCTCCCATTTTGGTTTTTTTCTTTCTGCCAAACCCTATATATTTACAAGTAAGAAAAACTGCCCTTTGACAAAACTTTTTTTTCTGATCATAGCAGCTGCATGCCTCTGTAACTTGCAAAGCACAGTAAGGTTTATGGCTTTGGGTTCACTGATCAAAATGCCATCTTCACAAACAAACAACAATCTTATTTCACTGAAGTTCTACTTAAAAACCTGCCTTGGCTTTCACAGAAGCTGTATTTTCATATCCAAAACACTATGCAGTCTCATTTTAAAATTATTTACTATCTATACATACAGCAGTTTCCACATTTTCTTTCAGTGAGAACTAAAATCACTCATAATACAAACTTCTTAAACTTACAGGAAAAGAAAATATCCTTCAAAATTATTGCATATTTAACAAAATAAAAGATGTGCACTTCAAGCAAAGTGCAAAAGGCCACTAAAAGGTCCTCTCTTCTACTGAATTTCTAATGTGAAATTCAGTTTATCATAAGGTATATAGACCAGTTTATAATGCTGTTTTCATTTTTTCATATCCTTCGTGTATTTCAGACACATTCTCTCATTACACACATCTTTAAGCCCCAGATACCTTGAGACAAATATGCCTTTTTTTATAGTTAAGCTACCTGAATATATATTTCTTGTGTAAATCTCTTGACATTATTGCAAATGCAGGTTAGTTTGGGATGACCACAGGCACAGCTGAAGTGTTGCACAATCTACTTCACACAAAATCCAGCTGGTCATCCATCTTTTTCTTCCTACACATGTAGACAGGCATGGATATTTAGAAACTGTCAAGGCTGCTAACTTTTTCAGGAATTGATTTGTGGAGGGGAGGAAGGTTGGCAATGATTTATTATGCAGCACCATGAACACCTGCAATACAATCAGTACCATCACTTAAGAGTAGTATGTAAGAAATTGTATTATCCTAGGGGCAAGAGTGGAATACAGAAGGAGTTGTATCTTTGACTGCTGCTCAATAAACAATTGGTTAAATCCCTGACTATGCAGTATTGCACAAGGCACAAGGCATCTGCCTCTCTAAAATGACTGGTTCAAGAGCTTAAGAGAAACAACAGGTCAAGCTGATTCTACTGTTTCTGTGCAAACGTTATTTTACTGCATGCAGCATCTGGAGAGTTAATACACCAGATCTTCTTATGACCTGTCTCTTAGAATGAAATGACCACATAAGGTCTTTAGGAAATAATAAATTCCAGGGTATTAAGCCTTGGACTCGTAAAGCATTAGAAATAGAATGGCTTCACTTCCCACTGCCCGTGTTCAATGAACATGTACTCACCCTCTGAGTGATGCTTTTTCCCTCTCTGACTCGCACTGCCAATCCAAGATCAGACAATCTGCAATTCCCGTTATCATCCAGGAGGACATTTTCTGGTTTCATGTCCCGGTACAAAATATTGATGGAATGGAGATGCAGAATCCCACAGGTGATCTGAGCTGAGTAATAGATGATCCTTTTCATTTCCAAACCCCTTTCTCCCACATTGTAGATGTGAAACTTCAGATCCCCTCCATTCATGAGGCTCATAACAAGACACAGATGGGATTTGGTCTCATAGGCATATGCCAGTGTGACTATGAAGGGGCTGTTGACCTTCTCCAAGATCTCTTTCTCCAGTAGTGCCATCTTCTCTCCACTTTTCTTTTTCAACCTTTTCTTATCCAGTTTCTTGCAAGCATACATCTTGCCAGTAGTTTTCACCTGGGTGGCACAAACCTAGAGAAGATGCACATGGAAAGGTAATGAAGGAATTTTACACAGAGACTGGAATATCAGGGATAGTAATAGGCAGGAACTGGGGAATCACTGAGGAATCACTGATGCATATTAGTAGCTGCTGATGCTAACTTCTATAGAAGAGTATATTAGCAGAGAAAACAATGAAAAAATACATATACAATCAGTTCTGTTCTGGACCAGTACTATATGGTGGACCTGATGCAAAGTTCTTGAGGATAACATTCATAGATATGTATTAACAAATAAAAGGAACAAGGACAAGAACGCAAGTCTGTAACCATGAGAATAAGCAGCATACACAGATTCCATCTGTACTCTTGACTCTCAAAAAATAGTAGTTTTTTGTCCCATACTGTAGTTTGGGAACAGATCCTGATGTATGCTATTCCCTAAATTGTAGCTAGGAATTATCTGGGAGTGTGTGAGCTAGCACAGGCTAAAGATGTCAAGGAGCAGACTAATAGTTAACTACATGAACATTCATTCAAGTTTTTGTAAAGAAGCCTGCTTTTTTACTAGCATAGATACAGAATATAAAAATGTTAAAGTAGCTCTTTACTAACAAGAACCTCTATCACAGTATCAATAACCCAGCCTAATTTCTGGCAAATGGGCAATCTGAGGGGCACATTTTGCAAATCTTTATACAATTTCTTAATCCGTTGCTCTTTGCAAACCCACCTGTTGGTCTTGAAAGGGGAGGGATGACTCACATCTTTAAAAGTACCTCTCTTACCTCTCCAAAGCCACCTTTGCCCAGTACTCGGAACTCATAGAAGTACTTCTCAGTTACTGGTTGCTTCTCAAACACTTTCCATTGGATGAATTTGTCATAGAAGGGGCTGGTCTGGAAGTCCTGGAAGGGCTTGTCTTTAAGGAAAAGTCTGACTTCCTCCTTGGCCAGCTGCATGATGTTCTCATAGTCTTTTGCAGTAGCTGCCTGGCATTTGCTGACCAAGTCAGAGCTCATGAAAGACAGATAGTTTTTGGAGCCTTCCTTAAGAAAATTGGTGATAATATTCTCCATGGTACTGTTCTTGACACTGTCCTCTGCCAACTCCCAGTTTGACACCTCATCCAGGAAATCCCTAGCTACCAAATATTCTGGCACTGTCTCTAAGAATTCCCTGAAGAATTTCTTGCCAATGGGCTGCTTCTCACAGATGCTGTCATAATCAGCAACAATGGACTCTCTATGCTCTTTGCACTGCTCAATCCTGGGCAGTGAGAGGCTCTTACGTCTCTTTTGCATTTCCTTGGTGTCTCCTTCTCCACTCTTCCTTGCCTGGAGGTAGGCTGTGTTGGCAATCAGATTGTCGAGGCCCCCCAAATCACACATCTTGGCAAGCCCTTGGGGTGGCAGAGCCTGGTTCAGACAAAATGACTAACTGGTCCAAGTGCTGTGCTGCAGCTGCCCTGCACTTCTCTCTGCTAGCAGTGTGTGAGGGCTTCTGAAAAACACCAGAGAGACTAACTGCTTTTGCATTAAATACCTCTCAAGGATTTTCACTAAGTATCTTTAGGTATATGCACCATTTGTGGAAAGTGACTGGTAAGAGGTTTCTCTGTAAGGAGCTTTGAGTTTGCTATGTATAGCTGAGGGATGACATCCCAGGCAAACCTCCCCACTGGCAGCACCAAACACACGTGGTTCAGCTGGTGTTTTTCAGAATGGGCCCCGATAACCTTTAAATGTACCAAGATTCCCTCTACACACACGGTCCCAGCTGCTGGGAACACACAGATTCCTGACTGCAATACATGCACTCTCCAACTCAGGAGCACTTTGGCCGCAGCCAATAGGACAGCCCTGGATCTCCCCCAGTTGGCACAGAACACCAACAGACTAACACAGAAGACCAACATACCAACAACCGCATACACTGGGATCTGGGCTTATGAAAAGCTTTTATCACAAATCTGCCATGCCTATAAGAAGTTGACACAGGTGAACATGAGATGCTGAGCTTTAAATTACCACACAATTCAGTGCTCTGAGCACTCACACTCCCAAAACTCCAGTTATACTGAACATCAATGACTGAGCTCCACAGACAGTTCATGCAAACCCTGCTGCCTCGCGTGGCTCTGTCTGAGCAGATTACACGCAGAAGCTAAGAACTGCCGCTGGTCTAAAAATAATGATCTATATATACAAAACTACATACAGTTCTGACTTCACCTCCTACCCACAGAAAGAAAAACACTTCAAATGACCAGCCAAATCTTGCCAAGACACTTCCATATGTTATTTTGACCTCAGTTTATTTTCCCTGCTGAGCTTTATGACAGAAAGTGGTGGGATGAGAAGGTGGCAACAACATACAGCTGAGGTGACAAAGGGACAAAGCTGATTATAATCAAGTGAAGGCAAATTCTACCTGACTTCATTTGCTGGCTGCCTACCAGGAGGCATTTCTTTCCCCCTCAAAAGAATAAAAATTATGTGTGGCACTCACTAAGCTAAGCCCCCTTCTGCTGTGGGGTCAGGTGGTTTGGCTGTTAAACTTTCTTTAAATATAAGGAAGGTATTATGAGAACAAGAAAAGAAGTAGCTCTGGGGTCAAGCTGTACTCTTGAGGTCAAGGTCAAGTTTCTTTTTTTTTTTTCCCACAATTTTAGAGCAAGTTAAAGAGCTGAATCACAAAAACTAAACATCAAGAGTAATAACGGGCACCTTTCAGCCTCCCTACAGTAAGTGCTAAGCCGTTCTTGGCTCCTTTTTGCCACTCTACGACTTGTAATATTTTTTCATGCTTAATCCTGTCTACACGGAATCCAGCTGACATAAAACTCATGCTTATACTCTACTGAATTACCTTGGAGGTGTGTTTTTCCAGGTGTGACTGAGACGGCCATCCATGGCAGACTGCTAAGTGTGCATGGGAACAGGGGGAGCTGTAAGGCAGAGCACTTAAAAGCCTCGCCAGTTCTGACAGGTGAGAACAAGCACAGGGCGGGAGGAGGTTACATAAAGGGCTGAACAGTGCAGCCAACAGCGTGGGCAAAACTGAAAATAGCCAAAGGCAAAAAAGGGGAATTCTGCTGGTGACTTTCCTGAAAATGGTGCCTACAGCAACACATTCCTATAATATCCAGGGTAGAGAAATGCATGAAAGGAGGTAATAAAGCTTTAATTTCAGGTCCTAACATTCAGTAGGATCTTTTTTACATTTAGCCAAAATGACACCACAGTTCGAAGAGCAGCTGTACGAATAGCTGGTAGTTGGGCTCCTCAGGGTGAACTGAAACTTACACCAGCTATTGGTATATTCATGCCTAAGCAAATCAAGAAAATACCTAACATTTATGGCACCTGCATAAGACAGACACATTTACAGATTCAAAAGACCATTCTATTCCATTAATTAGAATCTTTCCCAGTTTCTGTGGAATGTAAACTTTCTCTAAAAGAACGTAACTAAATGAAAAGCAAAATCAAACAATATGATCATTCAACACATATTCATTACTCCAGTCACTTTTGAGAAAAGACTCTAGCTAGATTTGCTTGCTGACTTATCCAAATCTGTCCAACATTCATTAAACACTGGAGAAAAGTAGATCAGCATTAATCTATTAGTTAATAGTGTCTATTTAAGACAGTGTTACCTACTCATAAAACAGTACATTTGGATGAGAAGCAAAAATTATTTATTTTGCACACACAAGAGGTGAAAAATTACAGAACTGAAAATGGGGATTTACTAACAATCATGTTAATGGCAGATGAGGTATGATTTGGAAAAGAACAGTTCTCTGGTACAAAGATCATAGAAAGGCGAACTTCGGCTAATCTCTAAATCACAGAGGAAATATCCAGGACTTAAAATTCACTACCTTATGTTCCAGATGAACCTCAGTTACTGATCAACAAGATACTTATGAAAACAGATACGCACAAGTATCAGCTGCTTTGATTTCAAAATTAACTTTCCTAACACCTCATTTGTGCCACCATCCCTTTGAGCTGACACTTTGGAAAAACTCTTCCACAACTGTAATTCTCAGCTACTCTTGCCATGCATGTGACGTGAACTAAAATCAGCACTTTCCATATTCACCTATGCACTAAAGAAAAATGAACGAAGTCCAGTGATGTGACTATATTGCATTAATAGGGGTTACAGGACGGAGCCTGGGACCAACTCTGGACAGTGAAAATAGGTGGTAGGTAAGATACAGTTTGACTGTGACAGCTAAAATTTATTTCCACATCCACTCAGATTTGTTTGCAAAAATTTGGGGAATACTTTTACACAAACAGAAATACTCCACAACAATGTAAATGCTATAGGCACTTCATTACTACTGTTAACATATTTTACATTTGTTTTCAGTTTTAAGACAGACATCATCTGGCATAATAACAACTGATGTGATACACTGTAACAGTGACTCAGGATTTTTTATCTCAGTGGGTAATGAAACAAAAGTTATATTTAAAAAAATCAAAACATCTTAAAAACAAGATTACAATATACAAAACCACAGTAAACTCTGCAATATGCTTGATGACACAAAGATTGGAACTACTTTATACAGTGAAGATAAATCTTTTAAAATGTACTTAGAGCTAGAAAGAAATACATCTGTTGAGAAACACATTAAAGACTATAATTTTGAAGTAAACAATGCATATAATATTGCTTCAATTTCACCCATGTTTATTAAGCATTTTATTAAGCCTGAATTCATTACAGACTTAAAGCAATAATTCTACTTCTCCATTACATATATTAAAACCCCCCCAGCATATGTCCAGATTCCTAGTAGTAACTTTGGATATTTAGGAAAAAGACAAAGTTAGAGGCAAGCACTTAAATATCTGTAAGAAAAAAAAAAATCAAATAAGATGATATATTGAGTATTTCCACAAAAATGAAACAATGCTTCCAAAACATTATGACCAATAGAAAGATAATAAAGACATTTCTATTAACTGAATTTTCATGAAATCACAATTTACCATTTTTCCCTAGATTTAATTAGTGCTGCTTTCCTTGGGATATTTATCACTTTTGTTTGCTTCCTATATTAATCAGCTAACCAGCAAGACTGTCTACACCTCTAGTTAAGTGATATCAAACACACGTCTTAATACCAAAAATCTCTGGATTAAAAGTACATGTCTCCATGCTCACTAACAGAAAATTAAATTAAGAAATCATTAATGTGGTTAAATTTTAATGTTATGGTTGTAGAAATCATGTATAGAATATAACAGAGCAACAGACTTAGTAATACAACAAAACAAAAGTCATAAAGAAAACCTAAATTAGAAATGTTTAATACAGTGTGATGGAAAAAGCACATAGCAAATGCTTTACACACTGTTCCATTTTAGATTAAAAACCAGAATAGTTTCTAAAAACCACACTGACCGTGTTTCTGCTTACAATTTTACTTAGAAAACACTTTATCCTGACAGTAAACTATGCAGTGTATCATACCAGGTAAGGTCACCCTTTCAATTTCATTCATTTCTCTATGGAAAAAGATTAAACGTGTTTAGGGTATAATCTGCACCACCAGGTTTCTATGCTCCAATACAGGTAACACTTTAATCACAGCAGATCCACTTGTTAACGTAGTGCCTCTTGTTTCAGATGTGGAACACCTGCAGTAATACTGACCATGTACTGCCCCCTTGTACAGCAAGGCGCGTACAACAAACACACTCTGTTCTTGCAGCAGATAAACCAAGCCATGTCGTGAATGACATGTTCCGTTCTTTCGCACGAGCACATGGCATAACACACACTATTTCAACAAGTTCAACAGAAGAGAAACCTTCCAGTTTTTATTTGCCTATTCTCTGGACTACCCAGTCCTGCTGGCAGAGGGGACAGCGGTTATTCTGTTTCACCCACAAGGACATGCAGCAGTTGTGGAAGGAATGATTGCATTCTCCCCAAACCACTGAAAGAGAAGAAAGAACATGTTCCAGTCACACTCAACAGTTCAATCAACACCTACAGCAAGGTCCAAACTATCATTCTCAAATATTTATAACCGCTGGAAGCTTCAGAAACAAAACAGGTCATCACTGATTTATTCACTGAGATTGGATTACTACGATCATACTGATGAGTCAGTTCCATCATCAAATTTTTAACTTACTTCCAGTTATTAAAAGAAGAAATGCATGTATTCTCATCTTCTTGTATAAAATGACACTGTTTTCGTGCATGTGAAAACACATTTACCAGTTCTGTCCAGGAAATAAGTGCAACTAAGTTCTTCCCTTTATCTCCCCGAAGTACCAAAATACAGCCAATGCACTACTGACTCACTATCACACAAGATCACAGAATCATAGTAAACTGAAGTGATTCCACTTTTTAAAATGAAAAGTGAATGAACAAGCCATTGCCTCCATTATGACTGAATTAACAATGGGAAAAATACCACTTTCTAACCCAGACACACATTTATTTCAGAACACAGGATTTTTACTGGTATTACCATTGTGTCTTCTGGCATGCACCTCAGAAGAGAAAAGTAGCTTTTTCCTACTTCAAAAATGTACATTATGATGTTCTCAAATAAGCTTACAGTGAAAGAAATTTAAACCTCTTAGTTGTGTATGTGTTTACAGAAAATTGGAAGCTGTTTTGTTTTACAGCACAACTGATGTGAATATTAATTTTATTAGTACTCTAAAGCATAAAATATTACAAGTGTAAAAATATGACACAACATCGTATTAAACACCAGTTTACTTTGAGCATTAGTAAAATCAGTATTCCCTTCAAACTTTAAAATGCACCATACTGAGAGAAGCTTCAATTGAAAAACAAGCGAATGAAGTCACTACATACCAACACAATCTTCTTGTTTGTTTTCAGCTTGACATCTAAGACAGGCATCTAAAAGTAAACAAGAACAAGACTCAATTTGATTCTCAGGATTCCATCTTAAGAATAGGTTTGTCAGAGGAAAATCTAAACTCTAAAACAAATGTACAGAGGTAAAAATCGCAAGTTTTGATGTTTAGTTCAGCCCTTTAACATTAAATAGCTCCCCCTAAATTCTAAAACTATGCAAATGACAATGAAATATACATCCAAAAGAGATCAGAAGGACTATGAACTCTCCAACATGTTTTGTTTATTTTCCATTGCTTTGGTATTTTCGTAACTTTTGCTGAAAAAAAGTCTTCTGCATTTTGTAGATACAAAACCCAGCAGATTTGTGCCAAGGCACTCAGGCATATTAAGAACAGAGCAAGCACAAAGCCAAGCTCTAATTACAGGACTTTGTTTTTCACATGTCAGCATCTCCTTTTAAGGAAATCATTCACAATTTTGATTTTTTAGGCTGTACATCTCTCACCACAACTCCCACCACCTATTACTTTTTAGCATAGTTTTCCTTAACAAGTACCTGCATCTAATTTTCACAGGAGTCACATATACATGGTAGATTTGAAAATATATATTAAGAAATACAGAACAGTATCTAAAAATATTTATCATCTTTATGCACTCTGGTCTGTGGTTTTAGGACTGTATGGCAGGTCCAGAACTCAACAAGATTCAGAAGTGACAACTTCCAGGCTTCCCCCTGTGCTACACAATACAGTGGAAAAATGCCTTTGTTTCTCCTTTGCCCCAACATGGGCAGCCACAGACATACGTGCACATATCATGCACAGTAGAAAGTATTCAATGGTTATGTGAGCAAACACATCTTCATCTCCTCCAAAGAAAAAGAAATAGTTCAAACAAGTGTCCCACAGGTTGGATCGGGCCTACATGTCACTAGCTGGACCATATTCTCCTACAAGACAAAAACATCATGTGCTGCAGGATTTAGATTTGAGTATTTTTGCTGTCTCTGCCAGATAGGGCCAGTACTTCTATTTTATACTGATCTGCCCAGACATTTCTCCTTTCCTCAGGTAATAGAGAACAAAGAGAAGAGAACTCTAAAACAGCTGCCCTTTCCTCATGGAGATAAAAGCAAAAGTTTCCTGTTGTCTGTTCCTATAATTTATATTTCCACAGCAGTTAAGGGCCCAGGCACAGGGAAGATTCAGCCAAACTGCTCCAACTGGTATCCTGGTCCATGGGAGCACACTGATCTAGGGTCAGGGCAGAAAGCTGTGGCAGGGGGGGGAGTCATGATGAAAGTAACTGTCCTATTTAGCCCTAGATTTGCAGTTCAGACAGAGAAGCAGTCAAGAAGCAAGGACAGAAATCACTGCCACCATACCAAAGTAAGCTGTACTCACAGCTTACTTTCCCTTGTGCATCTAAGGCCACATTGGTTTAAGGAGTTAAACCAGGAGAAAACGGAGCTGGCTAACACCTCCTTCCCTTGCAAAAGCCAAACAAACTAACTTTCAACAAGTGCCAGTCTAAGTCTGGCACTGCCTCCCACCTAAGGTTACTGCAGACGCAGTGGCTCTACAGGAGCCAGACCCAGTCTGGCAGGGTCAACATGAAATTGCTGAACTGAAGTCAGTAATGATCAAGTTTCACATTCTAACAATGTGGTTTGTTCACAAAAAATGGTTACCAGATTTTTCTGATAGGTTGAAAGTACTCCCTTAGTCTCGTTATGAAAAAACATTACTTTTATTAAAAAAAACTTTTACAATAGCTCTGGGTAAGATTTTGTTCATTTAAGACTTTTTTTTTAATAGTGTCCTGTAACAGACTAGCTACAATGGTGATATATACATTTTTAAAATTATGGCTTACATGGCAAATGGAGCCAATTTCATATTTCCAGAGCGCTCTCTGTTTACCATATAAAAGCAAATAGTCTTCAAAACATGACACATGCTTATGTAAAAGATCAATCTCCCACCACCTCAGTCTTTGCTGCATCTTTTTTCCTCTAGTACACCCTTTTGCCTCTTCTGTTCCACAGAAAGTTCTCAGTAAAAACATATAAGAGAAATGACAGCATTACATATCTTGTCTCATTTCTGTTAAACCAAATCCTGACTGGATTTTGCGTATCATGGTTCCTGGACCTACAAAAGGAAGGTGCTCTGGAGGGAATCTTGGGTCATTTGTCCTGCCGAAGTGTTCCAAGCCCAACTGAGAGGGCAGTTGTAGCTAAGATGACTCAGCCCAATAGTAAAACTTGGATATGCATACACAGCAGAGGAAGAATTAAAACAATTTTCGAAGAAACAAGAATACCATATTTGTAAAAGATGTCAGAAAACAGTAATATGTGTCAAAGATGCAGGTGCTTTCAAACAGTCTTTGGATTTAAAAACCGGTTAAATCAACCCCTTTTCATTAGCTTTCTCAGTACATTCATGTGTGTTAAACTGCACCAGTAATCAGGAGCTTTGTCATGTAGTGTCAGACACTCCGGATTAACAGCTTTGAAAATGAATTTATATGTACATCCGTAACTGCTTCTTAAAAAAAGAACTTCAACAAAAAAACACCCCCGAAAGACCAAAACCCCAATGAAACATCACAAACAGCAGCCCCACACATCCAGCCCTCGGTTCAGCTCGGCTGTAAGCCACTGCTTGCGGGGTCTGCCCGCAGACGAGCACCAGCCCTCACGACGAAGGCGGCACTGCACGGGCCGGGGAAGGTCACACAGTAGCCTGGCCGCCCCGGGCTAGGCCCGGGCCCTGCCCGCGGCCGGGCGGCGGCGGCCGGGTCGGGCAGGGGCACACGCGGGGCCCGGCCGAGCAGGGGGCACTCGCTGCCCCCACACCGTCACGCGGCCTCAGGGGCGGCGGGGCTGTGTGTGGCCCCTGGAGAGCGGCGGCCCGGCCCCCGCGGGGCCCTCCTCCTTCTCCTCCTCCTCCCGCGAGGAAGGAGCGGAGGAGGAAGCGGAGGCGGGCGGGATCAGCCCCCCCTGCTGCCGGAAACCGCGTCTCTGCCCGGCGCCCGCCGTGCCCGGGGTGGCGGGCACGACCCAAGGCTCGGTCCCGGGCCCCCCACCCCGCGGCCATGGCGGCCCGGCCGGCACTCACCCATGACCTGCACCCGGCAAATGGCGCAGGTGTCGCACTCCACGTCCCAGCTCCACATGGCCACCGCGTTCCACTTCTTCAGCGAGAACATCTTGTCGGGGCCGCCCGCCTTGGAGCCCGCGGAGCCCGGCAGCGAGTGGGGGGCGCCGGGCTCGTCCCCGTCCTCCACATCGGCCATGGCGGAGGGGCGGGGACGCGGCGGCCGCGCGGGGCGGCAGCGCCACCCTCCGGCGGGAGCGGGCGCGGCCCCGGGAGCGGGGAGCGCGCCGGGCCCGGCAGCGGCGGCTCGGGACGGGCCCCGCTCCGGGTGGGGACCGGCCCCCCGGGGGAGGAATCTTTCGGGCAAGGCTCAGTAATGCGTTTACATCGTTTTAAGGCATGTTTGATGTTTCAGCAGGACACCTGGCAGATGCCCAATCGACATTGCTCGTGAAGGATGCTCTCGCCACAGAGTATCATGAGCGGGTGTAGTGCAAGTGAATCACAACTTCTCCAATGCTCCGGACTGCCTTGACTAAGGGCAGATGACCAAATCTTCCCGGAATTCCAACACTCAGCACTCTTCCTGAGACTACTAACAGAGTAAGCCAGACGCTTCGGCAGTGGCGTGCACATTGTGCACCTTAAATCACAAAAATCTGGCCTTAGGTAATAAAGTAAAAAAAAAAAATATATATATTCAACTTAAAGAGTTTATGTTTCTACATTAATCAACTATCAATGCAGAGGAACATATAATTTCTGTGAACACTATTAAACAACATGAGAATAAGGTCTGTTGCTCTTACCTTGGCTGATTCACACTCCTCTCAATCCACAATGTTCAATTCCCCTTGCTAACTCCATCTTTTTAACATCATTCTTCTCTGTCCATTTTTTTAAACCATCATGGCACTTCTGAATTTTAATTACTGGGACTAGGTGCAATCCAGACAAGTTTAAACTTAAAACTGCTTTTTGTAAAAACTTGAAAAGAAAATGTATACGTATTTTTCCTTTGATAATACATTGCATTTTTACGCCGTTTGCATGGATGTTTAAAATTTGAATGTAGCTGTTCCTAAAGTTAAAAAAAAAAAAATCTGAAATGTAAGCACATTTAATTTCTGCTATGTAAAATGCCAACTGCCTCTACATAGAGATTAAAAAAAAAAAAGCCTATGGGAGGCTTTGGGCTTTTAAAAAATCTACACAATTTGCCTTGTAACTCTAACAAACACCATTCTCTTCTTCAGTTCTATGAGCAAACTATGACACAGATTGTAATTATGTTTGGGTGCTGTCAAAATGTCAGACATGCTGTACACTATGCAAATTCAAATATAAACCACACTTAGATTAGCAGTGAGAGCAAGTAGAGTGAATATGACACAGGCACCTTTAACTTTGTCCATACTGCTTTATAGAAATAAAATAATAGCTTCCCAACTAATAATTATATTCTTTGCAATTTTGTCACCTAAAGATCTGTACAAAATATTTCAAGCCATTTTGGAGAAATAGTTCTGGCAGTCTAGAATTCATCTGTTCCCTACAGCCATACATGATGTTAAGGAGGTCACACAGGGGAGAGTGGCACAAACCAAGATAGCTCTTTCGGGGAGTTTATCTATGTATTTTGTCACTGTTTTTAGCTGTAAATAAAAATCCATTATTTCAGATGGGGTATTTGCTCATCTCATTCAGATATCCCTGAAAACGTTCCAAATTGAATATCTAAATATGAGAACATGAACCAAGTTTCTTTCAGCCCATCAAGTGATGGTTCAGCTAGAATTAAAGCCAATTGTGTGCTGCAGAATGGGAAAAAAACAACTTGTCAGCTGTGAATGGAGATGTTCGTAATAGTAAGTAACCAAATTTGAAATATTGCTTTATATTACACAATTTATAATCAATTAATTTTCTGCTATGATTTCACAGTAAGGATGCAATTAATCACGTATAGATTCTGGATGCTGATTGTCTCCAAAAATACTCATTCAAAGCTCCAAGTGTTTGACACCCAACTTACATAACTGCCATATGTGTTCTTTTCATACTCTTACTCCCATTTCAAATGAATATACAGGTGCATCTTCGTATTTTAGGAACATTTTCATTTTCTATACATCCTTGTAAATTCTGAATGTTGCACACACAGTGATTTGAAAGCATGTACAATGCCTTTCATAGATTTTCGTGAATCCTTTGAGAATGGAGATGTCTGGAAATAACCTGATTTTGTTCTTTTTGTCCCCTTCTTTCCTTTTCCAACTTTTTGAGTTTTTTGGATTTTGTTTTTCTTTTTCCAGTTTGCTTACTCCAGAACACAGAATTGGAAATTATTTTTATTAAAAACAAAGCTGTTACGAAAATGTCAATTTTATGATAATGCAAAGAACAGTTATGTAAGTATGTGTTTATCTTGGCCAACTGATGCATGTGCTGGACTGTATTATCCCACTCACTGTTTGCTCTGTCAATAGATTAACATATATCAAAACACTTGAGGACTGTGTCAATTTATCTGCCAAAGAAAATAATTTAAGCATAGTTCTCTGCCAAAACTATTTCTTAAACTCTAGGTGATCTGTGTCTCTCTGTGCCTCTTTCCCAATAGGAAGATGCTACATGGGACTATTAATGGCCAGGTTAGAGCCGAGCCCTGGGGAGGGCAGACAGTGTGGCTGCAAGAGAGGCATCAGCACATTATCACCTCTGACAAACCCACCTGCAGTAGCTCTCAGGTAAGCTCTGAAGCTGCCAGATGCAATTGCCAAAATGGAAAACACACCTCAATGCTGGTATGTACAGTTTCTGTGAAACAGAAGCATGTAGTGGGCATGCAGAAATACAAAAGAAAGCACAACAGGAATTAAGGAAACATACTGCATTTGTGAAATAAACTGCATACTTTTACACTGGGAGGATCTCACGGGAAAGGAGATGGAGTTCAGAAATCACAGAAATACATTGCTGCCCACAGTAGCAAAGGGAGTTAAAAAAGTAGATGCCCACCATTTTTGCTCTATTTCCCTATACATATATGATTTGGCATGAACTTCATAACAGTCCAGGAATGAGCTCAAAGACAGAGAAGTCCCAGTAAGTCAGACCCTTAAATGCTTCGTGCTTTACTCATTAAGTGAAACAAATGAACATTCATGACATGTTAGACATAAGAAGGGAAATCCTTAAAGAAGTTATACAAAAAAGCCCCTTAACATTGGAACTTCTCTGCTTTAATGGGAAAACCCTGTGTCACAAGAGACTGAAGAGATCCTGACTTTGCTGAGCTGCTTTAATCAACTCCAAACCCTTGGAATTTCTCCATTCTTCATACAACACCCAGGCTCATCCATCTCTCCTTTTGCAGCAGAGATTAAAAGCCAAAGACACAAATACTCCTGACTGCTTTATGAAATCCTACACTATGTTTTTGTTTGCTAATTGTTTGAGAATGGAACTGCATTCTGAATTGAAAACTGAAAACCAAAGTGTGTTTTTCTGTTGTGCAAGGGCACAGCCCCCACCTATTTTGCAATATTGATATTCCTAAATCAACACACCTCCCCTCCTCAAAAAAAAAACCCAGAAAACCAAACCCAAAAAAACCAACCAAACAAACTCTCCAAAACACCAAACCAAAAAACCCCAAACCCAGACAAAAAAAAAAAAAACCCAACCAGAAAGAGAAGCCACATAACTTTCCTATAGAAACTCCCTCTACTCCCATATTTCAATTACTGGAAGGTATTGCGTAGGTGAACTTTGTCTTCCCATCATTCATACTTGCAGAAGTTATATCCTGTGTACCATGACACAATACATTTTTTGACCTTGACCTACCTTTCTGTTTTTAGATTTTGGCCAAGGTAGTGCCAAAATATATGCACTTAAAATTCAAGCATATACATAAATAATAAAAGCCCCCAAACCTATGTAATGTCACAGCATGACAGAATGAAAAAACTCCATTGGAATCTGAATGAACTACTTAGGAGAAAGCTAGGTGACTTATTTTGATTGTCACAGAAATCATTGTTTGTTCTGTTTAAAGTTACATCTCTCACAGAGTTTTTCAAGAATTTGTCTGGTTTTCCATTTGCACAGCTTGATTATTTAATTAAGATCTTGTATCTAGGATTATTTCTACTCAATTTTAAGATACTTAAACCAATCAGGTAGTCTTCCACATTTGGTATAATTTACACTATGGTAAAAAAGCAAAATTAGAAGCAAAAGGTGAGAGAGGGAAAGGTACAGGACTAAATACAACTTGTGAGGTAGTTTATAACTATATTACATCATTTTAATATCACAGAATCAATTAGGTTGAAAAGACCTCTGAGATAGAGTCCAACCTATGACCCAACACCACAAGTCAACCAGACCATGGCTCTCGGTGCCACGTCATGTTTCCTTAAACACCTCCAGGGATGGTGACTCCACCACTTCCCTGGATAGCCCATTCCCCTTCTATGAAGAAATTCCTTGTGATGTCCAAGCTAAACCTCCCCTGGTGTAGCCTGAGACTATGGGAAGTCTCAAGGTACAAATGCTTGTACAAATCTCTTGGTTTATACATTGGGGTATGTCAGTTCATAACTTGAGATAATGAAAATGCTCAAATATCAGCCAAAGCATTTTGCCTGCATCTGGCACTTTTAAATTACACTTTAGTTACAGAGGCTACAGGGAAATACTCCTTCCTCTTGGACTTTGCAAGTTTGCACTGCTATACAAAACACAGCACTTTGCCAAACCCCAGCACGGAAAGAAGAGACTGGATTGTAGATACTTACCCTTCTTTCATCAAGTGCTTTAAAGGTCTGTGGATGAAAGACGCAACCAATTGTCAGGTCTGAGCATTACTGCAGATCACTTGGTTCTTAAAGGGGAGTTTCCTTCCTGCTAATTTTGTCTCAGTTCCCTGCTTTTTGCCATCGATGAAGGCTTGTTTCTGTATCCCATAGCAACAGAGTCACAGTGAGCAGGAAGAGTGAGGGCTGAGCTAAACCCCGGGAGCTCCAGCCCGAGCTCTCAGGCAGCTGCTGGAGTAACCCTCTGGTGCTGCGCCTGAGCACTGCTCCGGGAGGAAAACGCTGCTGGAGTGGGGTCTGCCTGGCTCTGGAGCCTTGCTGTTCACTATACACACATCAGCTTCTCCCTCTGCTCCCTGACACAGTGGAGTTTGCCACCAAAACACCACCCTGAAGTAAAGCACGGCATCTCTTGGATTTTTTGAGAAATCAGAGAGACCAGGTAAGGGATTTTTACCCTTAAATCTTGAATTCAAGTCACACAGTAGGTTTACTTTGGCTGTTCTATGATTCTCTCAGCTTTTTTCCCTGTGTACAAAGAATAACCAAAAATAAAAGATGAAAATGGGCAACAAAATCATAACCCCTTAAAGCAAACTAAATTGTTTGATTGGATTCAAAAAGCCATAAAAAGTTTCTAAAATCAGTATAATGATTTACATCCTCTGCCACAGCACTTGCAATAGTAACTATGCTAAAATAATTATGCTAAAATAATGATGAACTCAAACACTTAAAAATCTTAATCATACAATTCTACAGAAAATTGTATTAAGCAAGACTTATACATGGATGAATTTTGTTATTTTCCATAAACATTTATTAACATAAAGAATATTTTAAAAGCATTTCAGCAAGGTCATCTATTTGCTCTTATTTCTTAAAAAAATTACCAAAAATAGTCTTACAAAGCATATGCATTTCCTGAACACTGTAGCCACTAGATCTTTTTAAGCCTTCTTCTGATTGTAAATGAAACAATTATCAACGTTTTTGTCCCTTGTTTAGGTAAACAAAGTGCCTTTTTATATCTTTTAACTAAGTAATTTAGGTAAATTACAGTCTATATTCCCAGTTCTTACAGCTCTACTCTCAAACTCTGAAATTCTTTTTAACAGTTGCTTATATTGATGAATCTCAGGAATACAATTTCAGCAGCAGTCTCATCACAGCTGAACACAGGAACACTGATATACTCTCCTTCCTGTTATTAAAGAATTTCTGGTTTATTTAATGTGCATGAATCATACAAACCTAAGGTAAATATGCTTCTCTAAGTATTTGTAAGAACCTGAGGTAAATTGCATGCATTTGTCTATTCTATTGGAAGTTGCTTGTTACTGGGATCTTATTGGCCTACTGTTGATTCCATAAGCATGTTCTTTTAAATACAATAGCGAATCTCTCCTTATCACACAGAAATGTTGCAAACTTCTGTCATTTAAAATACATACAGATTATCAGAAATTAAAGATAATGTCTTGTAAAGCATTTCTCATGTCTTATCCATAGAATCACAGATTGGAATAGACCTTTAAGATCACCAAGCCCGTCTGTTAACCCAACACTGCCAAGTTGACCACTAAACCACTCATGCCCCTGAGTGGCACATCTACAGATCTTAAATGGGCTTGCCCTTTTCGTGTCTCAATCAAGAGAAAGCTCAGGTTAGTGGAATGGTTAGAGAAGGCAGCATTTTAGCAGAGAAAGAAAAGCTTCCTATGCTATAATCATCACAGAACACTTAAAATTCTTTTTTTCAATGTTCATAGAAAAAAATTCCTCCTGTATTTCCAATGTCATAGTTATATTCCTCTGCTTTCTAATCTCTGCAAATAAATGTAGTGATCACTCATACTGGGCCTTAATACATTTTACCTCAGATTAAGCAAAATTAATTCCAAAATGGCTGGAAGGTTTGCACTGTAACTCTGAAGAGAAGCTTCCATACCCGCAACAAAGGACAACAGGTCAGTTCTCTGCTCAAGGAAACAAAACATCTCAAGACATTAAAATGTGCTTGTACAAAACTACCTTATAAAACATGCCCATAATCTTAGGGGAGAGCAGGTGGCAAAAAAGTGCCCAGATTACACACATAAAAAAAGAAGATTGAGAAAAGTAAACACTGTTTTTTCAACATGCAATATATTTAAAATAGTTCTGACAAGTTCTAAAGCCTGGTACACAGGACAGGCAAGGGAACACAAATCAGTAAGCAAGAAAAAAAAATTAATCATGTAACACTAACAACACAGAACTATCCTTCAACCCATCAGACTCATCACTGCCAATTTCTTAAACTGTCACATTCCTAAGGCTTCTCTGCATGCTGTTACACTAAATGATGAACCAGCACTTCTCTCTCCAACCACCAGTTTAGAATGCAACAATGCTGTAGACGACCATGCCAGATTCCCCCAGTTAATTCTGGTGGGTTCTTTTCCCCTCTCAGTCAACCAGGTTTCCTTCTTTATACACAAGTCCTGTATGTAACCCCTACTCATTCAGGTAAATGCTAACATTTGAAGCAGACAGTGCTCACAATAAACACACACCTTATCTCAGGTTTGTTGCAATTTATTTCTGAGTTATTCTCAAGCAATGTTACAAAACATTTTAATGTCTTGATAAGAAAATAAAATTTAAATAAAAATACATTCAACAATACATCATTATAATAAAATTAAAACTTTTACAATCCTAACAGAACTAATTACTGAATAACATCACTTTTCTAGACTAATCAAAATGAAGGCAACTTTTGTTATTAATCATCCTACTTGTACCTAATTAAATTCTAGAACATCTACTGCACTTCAAAACATTAGAAAATGAGAAATCAAATCTTAATGGTCACAAATATTCAATGGCCTTTTGTTTTTTTTCTCAAAATTCCAGTACCAAAGCAAAAAAAAAGTGCATATTAAAAAAACCCCAACTTTGCAAGAGTATACAACTCAAATTTTTCATAGATTTGACTCCAAAAACAGAAAATGGCTCCAAGGAACAGACAATCTGCCACAGGGTTTTAATTCATATACAACAAAACCTAACTTTGACACTCAACCACATTCAAATTTGTTTAATGGCAGCTTTTCATTAGTGGTAATTAATCTTTACCTTTACCTTGGCAAAACACATTTACTGGCATTGCTATATTCTCCCCCAATTTTAACTGTTGGCAAACAAAAGTCCCGTCAAACACATCAAATGTGTAAGAAAAAGGAAAAGGCAAAACCAGCTGAGGTGATTCAATGATTGTGATGTTGCAGATACTAGTACTGAATCCAGGAAATTCTAAAATAGTTTGGCATTAAACCAAATAGTCATTCTAACAAGTTACACTCGTTCCAAAGGAGATTTCAATCCTGTCTAGCCCCCTTGCTTCCATTACAGAAAGCCTCCCTACAACAGGATAATAAATGCATGGTAATTTCAACAGTTTACTGCTTCAAGGATTGTGGGTTTCTATTCTAAGTTACATTCCTAATTAATATGGCCAAACCATGATTGGAAAAACAAAACAAAACCAGAAACTAAAGAAAACACCCAGCAAAACAACAAAAGACCCCACAGAAAATGCTTCAAAAATAAAAGTACCACATACAACTTTTATTAAAAATAATATTCCAAGGAGTACCACTGTATTTAATACTGATGAAGCAAAGTTGCCACGGTAATACCTCTGCTTCTTCCTGGTTATATACACATATTTTCTCAGCATAAATCTAACTTCTCAGATTAAGTGAGCAAAAATTAATCTTACTGAAGTCAGGATGCCAGTTTAAAATTGTGTTAAGTGGCAAATACGAATCCATGTAACTAAAGATACAAAAATATTCACTGAAGCATTGCTTAAAGACAAAACAATGTTGATCATTCAACTGATCATAACAAGCAGATACTACAAAGTATCTAAAAACAATCTGGGATAGTCCAGATATCTAAAGTGCTTTGAGTGATTATAATAGAGATTATTTATTAGATTTGTAGTCAAAAGTTGAGCTGGACGTAGTTATTACTTTCTATAAAAACAAAAAATTAAATCATACATGGGATGATGTTAATTGATCAGTACTTAACCACAATCTGTTCACATTTAAATTTTTATATCTGTAGGCAAACCTATTTAAAAAGAATGTTACTACCCTGCATTTTTTTTTTAGATTAAGAAAAAATATGTACCTTTAAAAATGCTAAAGAAAATAGATAGTGGTCTAATGTCACTCCATATATTACTCACCCCAAATGTAAACAAGAGGTACAACGTAAGTTCCCTGATTTCTTCTTTAGTACTTAATAACATAACTAACACTTGTATCTGCTGTCCAGATTAATTGCAGCATACTGCATGATTTTATAAAACTTCAGCTGCAGATAAATCAAGTCTTGACAACACCAAATACAAGGAAAAAGTAAGTCAAATGTATTGAGTGTGAAGCTTCAAATCCTTTCCATGTCATAATATCTTGGGATTTCTATTTCAAGATCCGTATCAGCAGGGCAGGCACTCATGGTAAACTCATGCAAGTTTGCAGTGTATGTACTGAGATGTCATCCAACCAACAAATGCAGTGTGGATTTTCTTCCATTAAAAAGCTTATTTGTTTAGAAAGTTCTTTTCAATAAGACAACAATGGCAAAACAACATTTAGATTTATTCACATCTGTTACTTCAAGAACCTGGCACTTCAGGTTCTTCAGCAAAATGAGAATAAACCTTAAAGACCAGATTTCCAAGAAGGTATTTTTCTATTAAATATTAAATAGATTGTCAACACAACTAGCATTTATGTTCATTCTTAAATACTTTCCAAAAACGCACATAATGAATTAAAAAAAGAAAATAAACAAAAAACTAAACAAAAAACCGAAACACTCCAGAACATTTCCAGTTTCTTTTGTCATCCAAGTGGGCCAGTTTGTTCTGGTTAGGAAACTTTTCCAACAATTGGATTTTCTCTGGAAAAAATAAAATATTACATGTAAATATTTTTAAGGTTAACATTTGCTTTCTAGTTCTCATCATAAAATTTTAATTTATTAAGCAAAACCCCCCCATTTCTACCATTAATTGTGAAATTTCATGATTTGCGAAACTTTCACGTGGGACCTCTAAATTCAAGTCAATTTTTCTAAACAACTTGAATCAAACACAAAGCTAGGCAAACCAAATCAGGGTTTGAGGTTTTCTTTTTCCTTCCCACACTAGAAGAACTTTTATCTAATAACTGGTAAAAAGTTGCATTGGTAAAAACTGCAAATGACGGATCTTATTTTCTCCATGTCTGTGTGGTCTAACTCTACCTTTATCTTCATTGTCTCTACCTTGACAAGCCTGGCCTTGTCCTGTGATTTATTTTTTTCAAAATACACATTTTTCCATGTCAAAATTACATAAGATACTTACTCACTACCATATTTAGCACTAGATGATCTCTTCTTCTGATATTTTTCATGTGATTCGTTCAACTTTTCTACTATCTCTATTATCTGCTTAAGTGTATGAAAAGTTGCTACAGAATCTTCAATTGTGAAGTTAGAATAATCATCTGGTTCTTTCCGTGGACCTTGGTAGACTGCTATACTTCCACAAGCCTCTACAAAAACAACCACAATCATCCCAATTAGAATTTCAACAATTAACAAACACATCTAAATCTTACGTGAATGGCAATTCCAAAATTCTGAAATGTAAAGTTACTCTGGCTTATACATAAAACGGATTAAGACAAAAGCAGGAGATAGTATTAACTACTTGTATTTATGGGTTTGTGATTTATTCTCTGCTAACTGTGTTCAGCATCTTGAGCATCCAGCTCTCTCCTCTTCACATTAAGAGAAGTTCAGTGCGTTCTTGCAACTCAACCATGCTTAATAGAATTCACCACATAGCAAAGGGACAGTGAAGGCAGAAGAGTAAGAGTTGCAGTCCCTCTGTTTATACTATTAAAGATATTACACATATGGAAATTCAATTAGACAAAGCCTGATATCTATTGTAAAGAAATGACTGAAGAACATCAGATACCAGAGCACTGAGAAGACAAAAATTCAATCGCTTTCTCTACACTCTATTATTTTCAGGTTAATTGTTAAAACATCGAAATGATGTTACAGGCCTAGAGAATTAGAGCTGAATAATATCAGTATAATTCTCCTGAATTATCATTTCAGTACCTTCCAACTTCTGCAGTTTAGACCTGTTGATAGTGAAAAGCGAGTAAATTCTTTCCGTCTCTCTGTCTCCATCAATCTCAATTTGAGTATCAGCAGGAACATCTCTAAAAGATGAACAAAGAGACAGGTAATCAATATAAGTAATTCTTGAAAGCAAGTAAAACTGGTTCTTTGTCAATATACATGGCCTTTTAATGTTTATCACTCAGACAGCTTCACAACACTAATTTAAACAACCTATCCAGTTAAGGATAAATTTATTTTTTAAAAAGATCACAGCAGAAATCAGTAGCTTATTGAAAGGCACTAAAGCATTATAACGTGTTATTTATTTTTCTGACATACCTACAAAACCCAACTGATTTGTAAGAATCTACAGCCAAGATTATCTGGCTGATTTTCTTAGCGCTCTGTTTTAAAATATGTGAGGTTCAAATAAAAAAGTGATTGCATAAAACAAGACAAAGTCATTAGGGAGAAAAGACTTCCAGGCTTAACTGTCTGCAGCAAGGTATTTTAATTATTTATATAGATGAACTAGGTGTGTCATAATTCTGTATTCAGCCTGGCATCTGGATTAAATCTATTGTTCTGCATGAAAAGGAATCAGCCATTGGATATTTGTAATTTCCATGCTGAATTGGTTACCTCCACTTCAGATGGTGGCAGACAAAGTAACAGACTTAGTGAGATCCAGTACTTTGTACCTTATCACTATGGCACATTTTTAGTAGCATAACTTGCTAAAGTAGATAGGGAAAGCCTTGCTTTCAGGTTTTCAAGCTGTACAGTGAATCACACATGTCCCACAAAAGCCGCGTATTTCCATTTGAGAAGGGACTCACGCCGTGCAGCGAGCACAGCCCACGGTGCTCTCTATCGTGGCCTTGCAGCAAAGCCAGTTCCCATTCAGGAAAGCAGAGGGATGGTAAAAGCTCAGCCTCTTCTGGTTGCACCTTGTCACCCGGCAAAGAGCCTCTATCCACTCACTGGCTTCTACACAGTTGTTTGCTTGGATATAGAGTGGCTTTTCTCCATGAAGTACTTGAAACATCTGTAGAGGAAACACATTATTCTGCTGAGTAAAAAAATCAAGTTACTGAGCAACTGAATATGTCAAAATAGATTTCAATGCTCAGGCAATTCAACAAAGTCAAATTAAGACAGAAAGGGAGACAAGGAAGAACAGCAGACTTTTCACTGCTTTCAACTACACAGACCTACTAAGGAGAAAAACCCCACCAGAACAGCTCCCTGTGTTCTGTCTACACCACATCCTCATCTAAGAAACAATCCTTAAAGAATTAGAACACGAAGCATCTTCTGTCCTCTTCAGTCACACATCTTTAATTGTGACCCCAGATTTCATGAAGCATGACTTTCATGCTTCATATCCTGAGAGCAACAGAAGATTCCCGGAAGTCTCTCCTTTAGCCATCCTTGGCCTTAGTAACAGCTGTACTTTTATCATGGCCTTGGATTGACTTAACAGAAATAGCTGATGTCTTCCAGGACTAGAACGAGGCTGTGAGCACAGACAATTGTCTCAGCTGATGAAGGTATTGTAGGAAGTTCTCATCAAAAGGAATAAATACAACTTTGCTAATAATACATTTCAAGTAGTACGTAACGTAATTTAAAGTGCTTTGTAATAAGGTCATGTAGTTTTAACCTTCATTCCAGAAATTTGGCAAGGGGGGCAGAAGTCAAAATCAGTCAGAAAAGTTGGTGCAGATATCCAAATTTCCAGATTAAGTTCCATGTTCAGAGTACTTGGAGATACTGTATACTGCTTTTTACTCCTGATCCATAAAAAACTTTTTGCTGAAGTGTTTAGTAATGGGGTTTCATTAACTCCGTAAGCTAAGTACAATCTTCTGTTTAAAGAACACATCAAGAATTACATATAACCTATCTTTTGACCCACATTTTTCTTGTTGAAGGAGCTCTCATCAAGTTTCTCCACTGCAAGGATGTTTTTGATTGGAATAGTGAAAATAGGTTCTTTATCTGTAAAAAATTGTAAACAGAGGAGTGAAGCAATCTTTAAGAACTGTTTTACAATCTCAGGGCACTGACATTGCAGTTCATGCTCTCAAAATATTCATTTTTATTATTGAAAAAATGGACATGAATCAGACAGAAGCCTTTATTAATCAAGGCAAAAGTAACTAAAATACATCATAGGTATTTTAGGAAAAGAAAAAAATTATGCACTTTTAAAAGCACAAATCAGATACAAACACTTAGAAAATAAAAAAATTAAAATAATTGTAAAATATAAATAATTTACCTTGCTGTTTGTGGTATGTGAATTCTCTACTTGTTAGACAGAACCACCGCTTCTTGAAATTCTTTTTACCAATCCGAGTCCTTCCCTGAGCTCTTTTGTACATTTCTCTGTAAAGGCAGAATCAAATGAAATGCAATCATTGGTCTTCTGAAGAAGAAGCAACATAAAGATCTACTTCACTGTACATTAAAAAAAAGTCTACTACTTGATTAAAATAGATCCTCAAGATTACTTCCCAATATGGTGATTGTGTACAGGATTCCAAAAACTGGCAGGAGTTTGAAAAACACACCATTCAGACTCATGTTTGGAGCAGTAAATTTGGAGGCGATATTTATTTATTCAGATGCAGAATTCCAAATTTTGGCGAAAGGGAGTAAGGCGTATCTGTTGCCTTTTTGCGCGCTCCCCATTTTGAGCAACAAAACAGAAGCTGGAGGCAGATTTTTATAAAGGTAGGGAAAAAGCAAAAACTTTATTGCAGAAGCTTTTCTGAAATACAACAGTAAAGTCAGTTCTGTTATGCACAATATAGATTCAAGATGTATTCACCCTTCTTTTAGATGAACTGGCTCACTCAGGCCACTGGGCTCTTTACTTTCAGTCGAGGAAACATCATCTAGGAACTTAAGGAAAAAAACACAGTGAATATATATTATTTAGAAGCACAAAAAACTCAAAAGCTATTTTGAAAATATTCATGTAGGGTTTTTCCTTGAACAGAACTATTACTTTATGCAACAGATGAAAACATATTGTAGGGACCTGGAACAATGTGACAAGGGGTGCCCATAAGTCACACAAACTTTCTATAATTAGTGCCTAAACAGCAGATCCAATAAAGTCTGCTTCAAAAAATGTATATTTTAAAAACTAAATTAGCTTAGTTCACTATGTATAACTCTTGTGCATTTGACTGCATTGATCTTGTTCTGTTGGGTTTGGGGGTTTTTTCAAGTCTGTTTTCTCTCTAGTAGAAAACTGAACAATAACACAACCTTCTAATGATAAAGACTGATCAAATACATCAACCATTAATAAAATACATAGTTGAAAGGTACCTTTTTAACAGATTCTGTAAATTTTTCTTCTTGAAATGTTTTGAAAAACTCACACATAAATGTCTCCTTGAAACTTGACTGAAAGAAAAAGTATACTGGCATAAATAAACTTTCATATAAACTTTCAATAAACAGAATGTTCATCATGTCTATTAAATGAGAAAGAATTTTAATAGCCTTACAAGTTTGCTTTTGGTCAAACTTCCCCAGCTTCCCAAAGTCTGGATGGCTTTTGATATAAGCGTTAATGTTCTAGAAGTCTGGGCATCCTAAAACAAAGAAACAAAATTCAGAAGTCACCTTTTTTTGCAATTCCAGGAAAAACTGATGTAAAAATGAAAACATAAAAAAAGTTATTATAATACACAATGTAGTAAAGCCAACACATCTTCATTCCTTATTTTTGCCCCAAGAGAAAAAATGCACATGAAGTATTATACAGTTTATTAGCTACTGCACAGTGCTTAATATTCTAGCCACGACCAGTAAAATTTAGTATTAGTACTGGGAAAATATTTTAGCTATAAAACATCTGAAATCCTCAAATTCTGTGATCATTACTACACATCTAACAAACTTCTGAACAATAAACATAATGAATTATTGCTGGACAAATGGTATGAATTTTCATAATACAAAGTGAACTTTAAAACTTTGTTTTTAAAGCATTTACTTTACATGCTACCTCGCTGCTTGCATTTTAGTACAGGATTATGGACACAGCTTCTGAAAGTGGCCTTGCTTTCCCTCTAAAGTGCTTAACCCTCAAGTGTTAAAATCCTGTTTTTTTTTTTTACTCAACCAAATTGGATAATGTCAAAAGGAATGAAATTGAGTAAGTATATTTTTTTCTTCTGAAGGCACAACACACTTTTGAAGATAAAATAAGCTAATTATTATAACATCTGGAGCAGCAGGTTTCATGCATATTCTGTATTTGATATGAAAAATAATACAGTTTTTTTAATCTCCATATTCCTGACTTTGAAAATTTTTTGTAATGTATATCTGAAAATGGAAAATTTGGTAACCCATTGCAACTAGTGGAGTCCAGAATAAATACACCAAGGAACTACTGGGTAACTCTACAACCTCTGCTTAAGCACCAATGGCAATAAATGTAGAAGTGACATCTGAATATTTAATTTCCTCAGTGGAAAGAACCGAGGCAGTTTAGGCCTACAGCTTAGAGCACCCTCAATCATGTTGCTGTTGTACCCAAGAAGCACATTGCCAGAAAAGGCACAGCACCTTTAGCAATGACAGCTCTTCCACGTCGTTTGTGAACACCCCTTGAAGACTGAAGTATCTGATGCTTAAAGAATTGCAAATATCTTATTTCCTTTGGAAACTGAATCTAGAGACATTTAGTCATCTTACTTCCCAGTTACATACCCACTGAAACTAACTTATGCCTTCCCACATCAACAGATCTGACGGTGTGAATAAAACAGAACAAAGCTTCACAAAACTTACTGGATGGTGAGGTCGTAAATGAAAAGTATGAGGTGAGACTACGGCTACAGCAAAGAAACGAAGAAACACAAAGCTGCTCACTGCAGAATACTGTACATGAGGGTCATCTGCAGAGAAAAACCATGAAATGTAACATGCACTAAACTTAACAGGAAATCATGAAGACAGTTAACATAAAAATCCTTAAGAAGATAACATCAGAGGAGACATTTATATTTTAAAATAGAATAGAAAAATCAATGAAATGCATGAAATGAGAAAGGTGGTCATGGGTAGGAAATGTTCTACTTATAGTGGAGGGTTCATTGCTTATTTCTCTGAAGAGAAGTTCTATTCCCATATAACTGGCTCATCAGCTCCACTGGTAGGGATGATGAGATGATTGCAAGCATTTACACCCACAGTTGATTAGGTATGGCTGTATGCTGCACCCAGAGGTAAAACACCACAGCAGCTGCCTCTAAACACTGGGGCTATCAGATTTATTCACCTGGAAATCTACCCACTGATCAACTCAGATACATTAATGCTGCATGACAAATACAGTCCACACATATGAATAAATTTAATTCCAATTCTGCGTTGCATCATACCACTATGATGGTATACAATTTTGATGATGTAAATGAGGGTTTTCTAATTTAATATTTTGGGTATATTTACACTTTTATACTGGGAAATACAGTGGGATCACATTCTTACTCTAATGACCACATCAATGTGATCTGGGAAGTCAGCTATTCTGAAAGGACTGTCTAAGACAGAGAAATTTATGGCTGCAGTTTCAGTGACAAACATGAATCAGAGAAATGCTCCACATTGTGAGAAGCATATTCTTCATCTGTAGCTTATTACATGACATTTCAGATTTTAATTGACTGAAGCATAAAAGAGTATTTCAGACCAACCCTAATGTTCCTATATTAAAACCATTCTGAAAGAATAAAGCTGTTCTAATACTCATATTTACAAACTCATTAAATATTTTTTTTTTATCCACTCATCCTCAAAACTACCCATAACTAGTACAGCTATAGTAGCACTAAAGCTAACTTCACAGAAGTTATGGATGTGCTAGTTAACAGAGTGGCAGTTCATGTAAAGATGCAAATACCAAATTTATTTTCAGGGTCACATCTTGCTTCATTAGAAGCAATCAACAGAATAATTAAAAATTTTACATATCTTTCAAATAAGTAATTTCCTGTATTACTTGTGCTTTTCTTCTATTATCTCATACTTTTGTTGATGACTTTTCATTTGCTGCTGTCTTGCAGTATCTGGCCTGCTACATTTTAGTATCAGAAAATAGAAAATTCCTGCTTATTGACCACAAAGCTTCACTATATCTTACAGACTGACAGAAAAACAAAAGCCTGTCAAAGTAAGATGTTCAGGGCGCAGCTCTGGACAAGACAAGAATTTTAACAATCTCCATAAGGCAACTGCACAAGTTTTCAGTCTGAACAACACTTCCAAAAGTTTTTAGAGAAACTTACTTGGAAATCTTTTGGCAGCCAGATGCCTCAAAGAATAAAAAACATCACACATCAGGGTAGGACAACTTATACTCGACCGCACTATTTCACGGAACACTTTGTCCACGTAATAGCGCAGGTTTTCCTGCAATTAGGAAAAAAGGTATTTTTTCAGACCATGAACATTCACATTTCTGCTTTTCTTCCCTGAACACAAACGTAACACTACAATTTTTATTTCCAAAACACTGCCTGACTATTCAATTCTGAATTCTGTATTTTAAAAGTCTTATATTTATATGGCATTCCTACTGTTAAAAGATAGTTTAATGATATTCACTTACATTAAAGTATATAAGCACTGTCTGGCAATATAAACTATCATACCTGTTTTTGTAATTTGACAAGAAAGGAGCATTTTCCAAGTATATCAAGTGAATGTTAACTTTGTTGAAGCAACTATTGCTTTAAATACCATCCTCCTCTGGTAACAGGGAAGCAGGACGCAAAACTTCAATTAAAAATGCTAGAGCAGTTCTAATTAGGGACATCATAATCTAAGTGCTCAGTACAGAACATCAGGAATCAAAACACCCAAAAAATTGGTGTGAAAGACTGCAATATTCTTTAGTTTCTCCTCCCCATCCTGTTTTCCACTGGGCTTTTCCATTGCTGTGTTCATAAACAAGGATAAGAAAATACAACTTCTTCTTTGTTTACTCTGAAATCAGAGAGTTATATTGCTACTGTAAGTTACTCATTTTCAATTACAAAAATCTGCTTTAAAACACATTTTTACTTCAGATTTTGAGAAAGTTTAAATAAAAACCAATTAGGAAACTCACCATATTATTTTCCACATTATCCCCTTCTCTTAATTTGATGGGATCTATTTCACAGGGTTTAGGAGACTCACATATCTGAAAGAAACAAACAAAACTATAGGAGTTCAATTTTTCAGACAGAAAGTATGGAAATGCATCTATTTAAGACCAGATTCAGTCCTAGATTTAGGAATAAACTCTAGATAAGTTCTAACCATCCATAAGAGCATGCAATGATCATCCTCACTTTTGTTTGTGCCTTTTTATTGGATTGATCACATGAAGCATCATGTGGGCAAATCCTGCAATACGTTGGAGGCTGGAACAACTGGCACTGTTAATTTTTGAAGCACCTGGAATGTAAATAACAAAAACCAGCTCCTCCCACTAAACTTAACCAATTATTGCTCAATTTAATTTTCCTCCAGGATTCCCCCGAGTGCTTCCTACCATACATAGAGCTGTGAGAAGAATGCCTATCCAAGAGACAGGATACCCCAAGCAGCCCTGTGTCCCCAGTGAAGTTTCAGCAGGATAACCTACCTCATCAATAACAGGTTTCAAAGTAACCTTCAGGTAGTGCTTCCCCACTATTTTCATCATTTCATCTACACACCGAGTAGCTAATGAGTTGCCTCTGAAGATTGTGTTTGCTTCTCTGTAAGAAAAGAATTGATTTTGTTTGAACAAGGAAAAAATAAGAAGTTCAGTTACAAAATTCAATTTATACTCTACCTCGCTATTAAATAATTGGTTTTTAAATACTTTTCATATATTTCAGTCAGGAATTCCAGAACCTAGAGACTGAGCTTGCAATGGCACTTAGGAACAGAAAAAGAATAAACAAGAATATTATTATAGCTGTTACCAAACCCAGGAACATAAATAAAACCAAAAGAAAAAGCCTAAGAAATTTTAGACAATGGAAGTTATAATGCAGTGTGGAATGTAAGAAACAACAGTTGTAGAAAATTCTAAAATAATGAAAATTGTACCTCACCAATATACAATTCCTCCTCCAATAGTCATGGTGAAAAAAACCCTTTAGAGCCACAGTAAACAGCACACTACTACACTTCACCAACAAACTCAGACACTTAAACCAAAACGTATTTAATCCAGGGTTACACTTCATATTCATTACAGCTGCTGAAGAACACTGAGAGCCAGCTGTGCAAAGTGTATCTTTCTAATCTGAGAGATCTACTTTAAGATTTCCTCATTAAAATTACAATGGAATGTGTGTACTAAAATGCAGTTTAGAAAATTATGTTCTATGAGTCACCTCCTTCTACACAGTTAAGTTGTCTCACCTTATTAAAATCAAGACTAAGTGCTTTGAAATGAACTGTCGTGTGGTGATAAAAATCCTTCCCACACCTCCACTGGACATGGCTTGGCACTTCAGTGGCCTCTGCTCATGTCTGCTTCATTTCTCTCCTAACCACAGAGCTGCAAATTCACAGGCCATCCACTGCTACTTGGAAAACTCCTGTGCTTCCTACTTACAAGGCATGCAGGACACATGCTTAAATACAAGGCATCTTTGCAGAAGAAGAGTAGCCCTCATTTAAGTCACATACTAAAGGAAATGGGGTAAGATAATTGGCAATTTTAAAGATGTTCCATCTAGTAAGTTCCATCTAAGTTTGTACATTCCAATCCAACGGCCAGTAAAATTTGAAGAGTGGCCAAATTACAATATTTAAAATAAAAACTATGTATTCTTAGACAACATTTTACTAAATTGCCCACAGTCATTTACTCTGACTCCCACCTTCAAATCTACTGTAATTAATGTTTTTATAAACTAGTATTAAAAGATAAAGATATTTAATCAGTTTTATATAATGAGAGAAGGAAACCAAAATGCTTATTTATCAATGCTGTATCATGAAGCCCTTTGAAACTCTAAGAATAATTTTAGAAAGTGTGACCTCAATAAACATGGAATACGTACTGGGTGTCCTTCAGATCTAGTTCTGCCACTGCAGCAACAAAGGGAACCAGCTTGTGGTGGTGTAGCAACAGTCGTACAAGAGGCAGAACAGCATCATACTTGTCTCGACACACCTCACTCAGAATGTAGGCAGCAGATGCAGAAATAGGCTGTGAGAAAGCAGAGTAAGAAATCATGAGTAAAGTAATTAAATGTTCTTTGTGTATTTGACAGAGTACAGATCAAATCTAATGAGACTACAGCCAGTTTGTTAACAGAATGTTTCAATATTTGCTGTGTAACATGGCAATTAAAAGCTTTCATTCTAGAGATACTTAATTGAAAATTAGTATTATCCACTCTATAATTACATTTAAGGCTGGAATTCAGCAGCTACTCACCCTTCTCATTCACCCTAAAGGGTTAGATTATGGCTTTGTCACAAACCCAAGTAGGAGGCAGGAAGCAATTGCTTTACTACATCCTGAATCTTTACAGGACTTTTAAAACTATAATCAGAGTATATTAAAATACAGTTCTCACACTTCTAAAGTGTCTGTCACCACTGTACAGTTGGGAATTTCAATACAGAATCTAAATTATTTCATTTAAGCAGGAAAGATAGCTGCTGACTGTTGCTACCTACATACTCAGCTATTCCTGAATTCCAGCGAAGCAATATTTGAATATGGGCCAACAAAAACTTTAGTCACATCTGCTTCCTCTACCTTTCTTCTCCTCTGCCAGTACTTCACTAACACTGAAGTGATGAACAGCTTGAAAACACATAAGAATATAAAGCCTGGTTACAATAATTTGATTCCTATCCCAATGTTATGCAAACCATCTACCACACTTCCCTCTTTGTCACCATGTCCACGTGAGAAATCCACTCATGCTCTTTAACATCCTGGGGAAGGCAGAAGCAATTCAGAAGTAGAATTAGAAATCAATTCCGAAGCACACTATTTTTGTTAATTATCTGCTCTTCAGTGCCAATAATGGATCAATGTCCCTGGAAAACCTCTGAATCCAGAAGCCAATAGCAGCCAATGGAAAAATTACAATGTTGAAAAGAGTAACCAATAAGAAGGAAGTATTTTATCTCCTCCAGGCACATATCACAAGTTATTTCACTGTCTCTACTGGTTCTTCTAAATTAAGAAGAAAATTCTGGTACTTTGGAGCAGAAATAAAAGCTTTAGAAGCTGTTCATATGGGTGTGACAGTAGTAATTACAACAAAGAAACAAACCAAATTATCTAGATATGAGTAATTCCTATTGTCTCATCCAGGACCGCATAATTCATTTAAAGTTTTCATTTTAGAGGAATTTTCAACAAAAGTACCTGAACATCTGAAGATTTTAGCAGCAAGTTCCTTAGAGAAGCATAGTATTCAGATGGAAGCACACAGTCTTCAGTGTAACAGATATTTAATCTAAGTGAACCCAAATCATCAGTTTTAGAAGACTTGTTTCCATTTTCTCTTGGTTGAAGTAAGTACCTGTAAGCAACAGGACAATTACAAAATATTAGATTCCTATTTCATTAATTTGACTAATTCTTTAATAAAGCAAAAGTATCATATGTAATTATTTCAGTACACATACACTAAGTCTGAAAACTGGCAAAAAATTCACAAAAAATTCCCTTGAGACATAAAAGAAAAAAAATGAGCTGCATTTAATACATCTTTAACACATAATGAAACTTAAATTTATTTTCTCATATCTTTCCAAACAGTGAAATAGAACATACTTTTTGTAGGTTAACTGGAATAGCAGGAATAGTTTGAAATTACACTGGACCATTTCATTTTACATCCTGGTTATATTCAGGGTGTTGGACACTGCAGATGAAACAGGTAGTGTAAAGAATTTAAATGGTCTAGTCTGAGACCAGAAAAAACACAATATTAACAGGCTCCTCTTGAGAAACAAGATATAGAATAAAAGTGGGGTATTTTCTACTCTTAATACAAATTCTTAACAATTCATAGGCTGTAGTTTCACTGCATTTCAACAGGAGTGCAGTCCTACAAAAATGTTAACAGCTTTTAAGTGATGTCACAGTAGTTTCAACACTCACCTCAACAAACTGAAACCCCATCTTCCAATATTCTTTTACAATAATGTATATTTGTACTTCTACAACCAGCAGATCAGACTCTTTTTTTTCAGAATCAGATGTAGTGCCCATGAAGGCATGCTAACATAAAGTAGAACTGATTTACCAGGAGAACTTCTCCTTAACAGCATGACTCCTAGGCTTATTTTCTCAGTATTTAGTAGCAGTGATAACTTATCTGCTCTACTTCAGTTGCATTTAAAAACATATTATGCAAATCAGCAGTAGTATAAAAAATTGTTATTTTTAATCACAGAACTGTTTTAGATAAGCAGATCACAATTGGACTATGAGGATGTTCAATGCAAGGTATGTCTACGAAGCATATTAGCAGACACACTCAAGGGAACTAGACGTGAGTCAGGTCAATTCAAAAGGCTGCACAGAACAGCACACTGGCAATGAGCCCATGCTGATATCATCTTTCTCTGAGCAGGTTGTTAACAGAGGCATGTTTTTATGTTAATATGGTCATAGTGCTGTGTCTGCAATGCACCATGGAAAAAATAGAAACTACCAACACAAACATCTGTTATGTACAGGGTCACATTCAACACTAAGAGTCTGACTTCAACTTTGACACATCTGAGACACTTGGAGCCTGAGGTGGGTACATGGAGCAGTGCAATAATGGTTCCTGGCCAAGACCTGTGTTACATTTAGTTCCTATTTACCCACTTCCTTCCTATGGGTTTTCTATGTGGATATGCAAGAGCTTCCTCCAAGCTTTCTTCTGTACTGAAAGGTTCACTAAAAGCAGAATATTCTACACACTTCAAGGCACTCAAATCTCTTGCACTCATCCCTTCCTGCTGCTAAGCATTTGGGACAGTGAAGGGGCTAGAGAAGGACTCCTGCTCCCAAGAACATCAAAAGGGAGGGTGTTGTATGTCACACATGGAAGTCTTTCTTCCCTGAACTCCCTTCATACCTCACCCTTCCAGCTGCTGTGCCTGCTCCCCTGAAATGATGTTGGGTTGGCTCCAGAATATACTTCCACAGCTTCCCCAAGGAAGAAAAAAAGCCATACTTAATGATTAAATAAACTCTTCATCAGTCATTCTGGAAGGCTGACTTGGAATTTAAGTACAAGTGATGCAATTCTGAGAAGCTCCAGGTTTGCTGGATAGGCTGAAAAGCACGCACAGATCACTAAAATCCAGCAAGCCGACCAAAAGAGAGTAACATTCCACCTTCCCTTTCCTCACTCTCCACACTTCCCCATCAAACACACCAACTATTCTCTGGCTGTAGGCAGACAGGGGGAAGAGAAGAGCTAAAGGTACCCCCTGACAAGGTTAATTTATTGAGCAGGGAAATTCTAGAATCATGTTTTACCTAGATTAGAACAGGAAGACATGGTTTAACAAATAGGTAGAATAAAACATATCCTTTATTAGGGAAAATGTGCAAGACCCAAGCAAATTCACTTCTAAACTATCATTTCTCACCATGCTTGAAAGGAATCATTTCTTAACACCTTCACAGGAACTTTAATTTCTCCTAGAAAGACGTCTTGTACCAGATTCCCATTATTCCATAGGTCAACCCTGAAAATAAGAACATTGCTTGATTTTTTTTTTCTTACAGAGAGAAATAAGCAAATTAACAATAACTGCCTTACAGCACTAATCCACATGCATGCAGGCAGCAAATGTTAGAAATCTCACTCCATTCTAAATAAATCAAGAAGAATCAAACAAGTGGCTTATTAACCCATAAAGAACAGATAAAGAAACAAACAGTGAAAGTTAGACTTGCAGACCTTGCATCAGTAAATACAAGTGATACTGGCACAAAGAACAGGTTCTGCGCAGTCTCCACCCCCAAAACTGTGCACATTTCTTCTCAGGTAATTCAGGTGAACTTTTTAACCAATGTATTTAAATATCTGTCTGACTGCTAGAATTTGGCACACTGCAATGCCACACCAACACATGCGCTTGTTTTTCCAAGCAGCAGCTCGTACGCTTACAACCTCAAACGGAATCAGACTCCAGACATGCACCCTGGGTTTGTTCTATTACTTCTTACCTCTCTGACATTTCTGACAGACAGCAGTTGTTAAGAACAAAAAAAACAAAAACAAAAACAAAAGACAACTAGATTTGTTGGGGCATGACTATTTTTCTAAATATATTTGCATCTATAATGAAATATACAATTCTAATTAATGAAGCTAATAGTTAAAAATGCACATACCAAGTTAGTTCTGTAATGGCTATTAAAATTAACTGCTAAATTTTTCTTCTGATGCCTATTAGGAAACATATGCTAGCCTTGAACATCTGTCATTCAGCAGATTTGGTGCATGTATGTGCAGGAGCACAATAAAGAAAAGAAACTGAGTATAGGGTTCTCAGCTGTTCTAACTAAACTGTATAAATACCGACAGACCTGCTCTGAGAGTAAAGGAGCAGAAAAAGGGAACACACTTTGAGTATTTGCATTTGCAAGAGAAAGATGCAACACAAATGCTCTTCTAAAAAGCAATGTGAAATTGTAAGAATCTCATAAAAGAGGCTTTTCCCTCTGTTTTTATCAAAACAGCCAACTCTATTTGAAACCACAGACCAGGATCAGGTACACTGATACCCTTCAGTGCAAGTTCTATTATCAATATTCTACCCAAACTAATATAACTTAACAGAATGTCCTCATACCTCTTTACTCACAGGCACGGGAAAGAAATTTAGGCTGCTAGATACACTCAACCGCTATTTACTTCAGAACAAAAATACTCATCCTCAGTAAGAAATACAAGTTAAAAAAAAAAAGAAATCTTCTATGTCAGAATGATCTTTTCTACAAGTCTGATCCGTAATTCTCTGGAGCTACACTAAAACAGGTAATTTTTGTCTTGATGATAAAATATTATTTATTAATGACTATGAAATCACTTTCTAATCCACATAACTTACCTGACTTCTAGTTTCTCAATATCTTCTTCTTCTACCTGAAACTGGGACTTTTTGGTGTAACTGCTGGACCTGGTTACCTGCAAGTAAATTCCTCCCATTAGCACACTTTTTACTTTTGATATCAAAAATCAAAGAAAACCCTGCCTCTAACAGGTAAACAGCTACTGTTCCTTCTACAAAGGAAAAAGGTCAGTTGACCAACCTGCCTTTTGTCAGAAAGCAGGTGAAAAATGGGTCAAGAAGGGTTCATGGTGGAACCTACTGAGGGCTAGCTGATACCTGAGGGGAATTGTAGTATCAATCAATTAGAAATAACAAGTAGCATAACATGACACTTCTTTTGGTTTAGCATGAGCCCCCAAGAAAGCATTAAAGTTAGTTCTGAAGTGTTTAAAGAAACAACAAATAAGAAGCCCACTCTTCTTGCCCTAGCTACAACACAATTGTAACCGCTCATCTTCATTTTCCTCATTGCTTGACTGACTGCATTCTCAGTTTAACTCCAGTAAATCATAAGGCACATAAAGTTATCAGAGTGGTTTGGATCACATTTTTATCCTAGTATCTTACTTCTTAAGAATCACACTCAGTATCTTGTGCAAGTCAACTGAGGCACACACCAAACACTGACACTCTATGCGTAAGAATCAAACAATTTCTCACTGAACTACCACAGCAGGAACAGGATTTATAAAAACATGGTAAATTATAATACATTTGAGGCACATGTAATAGTTGTACTCCATCCAACTCTCAGTATAAAATGCTTAAATGCAAATATAGTTTTTATTACTGATACAAATCAGATGAAAATTAAAACTCATGATTTGTTTATTGTCAGATAACTCATGTAGAACTGAAATCAACTCCTAAATAACAACGAAGTTAACTCTTTTTAAAAATAAAATAAACTGCATTACTTTATTAAACACTGCATTACTTTATTCACTGCATTACTTATTAAACAAATAAGTTGTTTGGGTTTTTTAAGTCAATCTTCTTGAAAATATTTAAACAGAATTCCCCAGGAAAGGTTAAAGTTATCTTAGAACTCCTGATGGCAACAGATCATATATAAACTGATTCAAGATAATGAATTACCTTCATATATGTGCTTGTGAGGAGTAAGTTTTCACACAGCAATCAAGGGGAATGCTATTGTCTGGCAGACAGAAGTCTCAGTATGTCATTCACTTACATTTGGGAGACCAGTAAAAGCTCTTCAATTTGCTTGAAGAGAGCTTTCTGCATTAGGTATTGATATGCAGCTTGCTTAAAAATATTTAAAGGGTTGCATAAAATAGATAAACAGGCAGAATACCACACAAAAAGTTACCTCAAAATAAAATGTTTCGTTGAACTGTGGATTGCTTGTTTTCTTCTTTACTTTGGTCTTCTTTTGGTCATTCCTGTTCCAATGTGGTAAAATTTTTACCATAGACAACTTAAACACACAATTATAAAGACATTCTATTGTCAAGAAGGACCCATGCATTTAAGTTAGTACATTTTTTGTTATTTTAGAAATCACTTTGATCAATGAGGAAATTCTTACAATAAAATTAGTTCATCTTCACAATATAGTTTGAAGAGCTAAAATTTTAAATGTTGTACCTAGTTAGCTGTGCATCTATCCAGCTCAAAGTTTGTATTTAATTTCACAAACAAGTAAAACTTACACATATCAATTAAAATATATTAACAATTTCTAATGCATTTACAATTTAAATTTCTTTACCATTGCCTGTGAGTAATGAGCACGCTTTTCTTTGTCTTGTTCAACTGCAATTTGTTTTTCCCACCCTCTTTTGCTGGGGAAATACCCACTACTTCTTCACAGACAGAGCCTCACACCCAAGACACTGAAGGTTTTCTTTGAAAACAATTGCTGCTAGTGTTAGACATGAAGCAACACAGGGTCAAACAACTGCTCCCCACTTCCCCGTGGGCTGGTTTTGGTGGGTTTTTTTAATTTTACAAGTTTTATAAAGGAATAAGTTTTTATTTATTTAGCAAAGGGCTGTGATAGTATAAAAAGGCTTTCTAAGAGAAACGGATATAAAATGTGTGGGAAAAACAGACAAGGGAGAAGAAAAATATACCCTAAGTATCAACTACCTGCTTTCAGGCTTTGGCCACGTAAATATTCCAGTCATGGTACATGAGTCCCACATGCATAAGACTGGAAAATCTTAACCAGGAATTTCTGTCAGATTTGCACATACTAACAGTGTAAATATTTTGTGGGACCAACATTGTCCCACTTCCATCCATATCACAGACTCAAACAGAAAACAGGTGTCAATTTACCTTCTTTGGCAAACAGCCCCATAATTCCTAGGTATAATGGTTGAATCTCCCTAGACCTCTTAGGAAAAACCCAACCAACCAAAACGAAACAAAAATCCCTACAAAAAAACCAAAAAAAAACCAAAAAAAACCAAAAACCAAAAAAACCCCCACCCCAAGGCAAACCTAAAAAATGTGATCACACATTACCCAGGAGGAAAAAAATACCCCACACAGAGCTTACTCAGGGACAATCCTTCCAAAGTCTTTAAACCAAGCAAGTTTGGTACAAGACATGCTGGTACTATGCTCACAAAGGCAATTCCTCAGCACTGGAGAGAGGGTCTGATGTTGCAAAAAGCAGCAACTTTCATTTCTTAAATGAAAAACCCCGACAGTTATTCAGGAGTACCGATCCAAACTAGAGAGACATTTAAACTGTGGAGACTTTGAATGGAGCATCCTCAAAGCGTTCCACAATCTCTACTCTCTTGTTTCCTCCCAAGTGCTGAACATTTGCTGCAAAGAAACTCACACATCAAGAAAAACAGAGAAGAATGAAGGTGAGCAATTGCCTGTGTAACACATACAGGAATTTCACAGAAATTAACAGGAAGTACAGTGCAGAAATCAAGAGTCCAATACAAAACATAAGAAAGAACTGAATGACAAGTGGCTCTTGACTAGTGCAGGCAATTCAGACAGACCAAACAGTACTCCAGTATTGAGAGTATGGCAGGGAAGGGGAGGGAACTGTATCAGTGGAAGATGTGATGTACGCATGAGAGCATTTGAAGATTTTACTCTGTTTTAGAGATTTTGCTTAAAATATATGACTTTCTTCTTCAATTCAATTCAAATCACAGCATATTAGATTTATTAATTTTATACTAAAATGTTACCTGGAAGGCCCCACAAGAGAGACTGTTGCATAGGGGTCACAATTCTGTCCGTTTATAAGAGGCAACCCATGGCACTCCTTAATGCTACAAAGAAAAGGCAAACAGTAGATCAGTGAAGCAATATATTTAGCTTAAAAAAATAAAACCCAAACCATTGTTTCTTTTTTAAAACTTTTTTTTTAAGTCCTGCTGTATTATACATAAATACATCCATTAATCCGACATATGTACCTGATGTAGATCTCTAGACAGTAATACAAAATAATACTCAAGTGTACAGTCAGACTTAGGGGGCTCTGTGAGAACAAAATTTTTGGCATTGCTTTGATGAAAGACATTCCAGAATCACACATGCATGACAAAATCCTAAGTAAAATGAACTGGTATGTTAGGAGGAATTGCAGATTTCATTAACTTTTAAATTTGATTTCTCAAGGCCCACAAAAAGCTATCTGGCCTCATCCAATGGCAGCAACTACATCTGGAAGGCATTAAAATGGACTGAAATATTTCATCCTGGATAAACTACATTTTGAGTTATGCTAAGAAATGCAAAGTCATATGCTGAAAAGGATCCCAAACTATTAGTATACAGTACTAGCTCTACCTCGGAAATAGTGCTTAAGGTTTATTTTCAAACTCTTTTCACAATAGCCCATGGTCAAGGTTAAATGGCCCTTTTAAAAATACTGTTTTCTTCCATACTTCATACAGCAAGTGGCAAGCTGGTGTTCAGCAGGTACCCAGGCACACTGCTCACCACTCCTGATGCGAAAGGGACAGGACTGTTAGTAACTAATGCTCGTGGGGACAGAGAAACCTTTTCTGGACCCTTTCTGAAAGCTTGCAAAATTTCTGAATCACCACAGCAGCAATACAGAGCTGGTCAGCAAGCTGCCTAACCTTCAGATGCTGTCCACATATGACCATTAACTAGAACAGTTGAAACAAAAGAAGTAAAGCAGAAGAGTTTGCAAATTCATAGCAGAAACCAGACTTTCTAGCAAAATTATGCTCTAGCGTAACATGCACACTGTAGTATTTATGAAATCTGAAAACATTGACCAGATTACAAAATTTCATAAACAAAACAAATGAGACCTGAATGTTTTATTTCTTTTCTCTTTTAAATAATTTATTTTAATATAATGCACTGCAGGAATTTAACTAAATTAATGCAAGAAAATTTCAGTTGTCATAATTTACCGGTTTGAATAAAATCCAAAACCTAGGCAACTTAAGGAGAAACAAGAGTTTCTAAGTTCATATAAACAATTAAGTAAATGTTCTAATATCATAATGTGGAATAATAAGTAGTGCAGATCAAGTAAAAGTTACATAGCAGCAACAATAGCTGTGCATGTTTGAAAGAAAATGCTTTATATACTGTAGAAAAATGGTGTTAGAAGAATAACAGGAGCTACAAATTCAAACACAAGTGAGGAAACAACAGACAGTAATGCTCCTGTGCTGCCTCAAACACCCTCTTTGGAGTGTGCACTATTATAAACCAGATGGTATTTTCCCCCCCAAAAGTCCCTTCGTCTTAGCCAGTTCAGGGAACATTTAGTGCTGAACCACTGCACAATAATTTGTTATTTTTCTTCCAGTTATCTAGCACGTGGCCTTCAGCATTTCAATAATTTTTGAATCACAATGAACCCTACAGTGATTTCAAACCCACCATTTAAATGGGTTCTTGAAACATCCACTTGTTTCATAAGCGGTAATTGATTCCTCCTCCAACACACATGGCACCGAAGAGTGGTGACAAAATTAAACTGTCTAGACTTTTTAGTCATTTGGGGTATCTGATTTGAGGCAGCAAGACTTGATTCGTTCAGACTAATGGGCATTCTGTAGCACAAAACATACTCTGCAGCTCCTCAGGGTTTTCCGTTTCAGGTGTGAGTGCTCAGTGTACCTATAAATCAGCCTCCACTAGAATCTCATCAGTCAAATGTATCTGAGGAGAATTTTGTTTTAACAGGAACACCACCATTCCTATTACAGTCTCTGCCATGTTCACCAAGCTCCTGGATTTCTCCAGCAAATAAGTCTGTAGGACTCTTGTTACAGAAACAACTTGCTCTGTTCTCCCACCTTCTTACAGCTTGGCCACAACATACACAAAATAAAGGAAGGCTTATTTGTAATTTCCTGCAAATTAAAAAACATTTTACTGACAACTACGCAGCCCTGCAACAGAACTAGAATCTCTGGGTTCATCATATGCATCTGTCACTTCAAACTGAGTTCATGCTCCAGTCAGTCTCCCTGTGTGGGCAGTTCCAGTATTCCCTTTTCACCTCCTGCCCAAGTCCCAGTTCTGCTGCCAGCAAATACGGTCTACCTAGCTTGCCCTGGTGCAACACCTCCCCTGACCATCAACTCCTAATACCCCCAAATCTTTCTCTTCCATACCTAACAGGCACCAGAATTTGTTCCAAGTTTCTCTCACCTCCTCCTCTTGCACCTCTCACTCCAAGTTAGCCACTCAAACCCATCCCCTCAGCGTCCAGGTACTGCCTGGGGTCTGCTTTAGCCACAGTAGGTGACAGCACAGCCAAGACAGCTGAACTGCTGTTTCTGTTTACCACCCTCACAGGCAGCTGTCAGGTTTCGAGGCAGTGGTCAGCTTGGTGAACTGAGTCACCCCGGCCATGCAGGAGCCCTCCCAGGCTCCCAAGGCAGCGCAAGGCAAGCAGCCATCGGGGTAGGAAGCCATGAAATCAACTCGGCACTACGGAGCTGGACTGTTCCTCCCCAGGGACTGAGCACACGAGACTGAACCATTACAGATACTTTTAAGGTGCTAAACAAACAGCCTCCAGCAAGCATGTTTAAAAATTCTGAAGATTCTGAAGTGGCTAAATTAAAGTAGACTTAACAGAAGGTTGGAAAAATGCAACCTCACCAAGTTTGCCAGCTAGCAAATTTCCCAGGAATACTGCCTTTCCTCAAAGAATCAGGCAAAGTACTAGAACTGTTGTCTCATTACACAGGAAAACAACAACCAAGAAATCCCGCCAAAATCAACAACAACCAAATGCCAAACACTTTCACCAATTAAAAAAGAAAATAACACTAAACATACACTCCTATTCTGACAACCATAATAAATACATTTCTAACACATTGTAAATATTTCAGCTTTGACATATCATTTTATCTACCTAGGCTAGCACAGGCCATTTTCATTCAAGAGGCATACATGCATTGAGTTTGAAGTAGATCTTTCTTTTGTATTTTAAACTACTATATCTTTACATGAAGTCTAAGCAGCAGGTAACAGAAGGACTTTTGTTCTTTTCTCAAACTACTGCTCAGTTCCAGCACAGTGTAAGATATGTTTCAGTTTCCATTAATTCTTGCTTTACATCTCAGAAATTTGTTGTGCAAGAGGAGTTTCATACAGGAAATGAGAGCCTTTCAGATACAAATGGCATATGTTCAGCTTGAAAGATGGAAATAAGTCCTTAAAAAGACTCAGCGCACAATAAAACCCGTCAATGACTGAGTGACTCTACCTCTACCATTCAAATCAACTGAAGTTCTCCATGGGCAGAAACTCCCTAACTGCAGCCATTAGGATCTGTACACTTAATAAAAAATGTTATGTTCCCAAGGACAACTTCAAGTGAGCAGACAAAGTACAAACAGACTAACAAGTCAATTTAAGAGCATGGTGTATAATTTAGTTAGGAAAGCGCATGCAAAGAAGTAAAAATCTAGCTGCAATAAATCATTTCGGGGCTTTCAGGTATTCACACTGTAAATACACAAAGCCTTCTTTCAGAGCTGAAGTGCTGTTAATCACAGAGAAGGCAACTGATACCACCCAACTGCCTAATTTGGAAGAAACTGCTCAAGTACCATCTATTTCAGCAGCAGCAAATATGCAAACAACGGTCATGCAAACTTGTTTTTAGGAACACCCAGCAAGCAGAGCTGCAAGCATTTCTGAAATGTGCTACTATACACGCCACTGTGGTTTCAAAAAAACAGCACACACTGAGTCAGCAGGTAATCTCTTGCACTTTTTCCCCTCCTCATTCACACATTAGAGAAGGAAACAATTCGTATCAGACACAAACCAAAATTTTAATTCACGAACAGTCCGTGAGTGTATCTGCGTGAAACTTAACAGCAAATTTGCAATTAACACAAAAATTATGTGTAAAATCAGGGCTTGGCCTGCTCTACATGAACTCTAAGACAGTCCTTTACCAAAGGAAGATTAACTAAGCTTGTATGTAAAAAAAAAGTGACTGGAATTGAGTTTTTAAATCATTCCTCACCAGAAAACCCATAAAGAAGACCAGCAAAAAAAGCTTCTACCACCACGTTTATAGAACCAAAACAACAGGAATCCATCCCCTAGTCAGCCATCACTTTGGATCAGCCACAGACAGCAAGGTGAAAGGGCACTCCAGAATCACAGCCCTTGAATCACTTGCTATTGTGCATGCACACCATGTTTAATCTTGTGTTAAAAAAGTTGTAGCTACTATTTTTCATCTTTGTAGATGGATCTTTCTGGACTCTCAGGCAATACACAGTGGAAATCCATTGGTAACTTACCTGTGCACAGAAACCAGTACAAGTATCTAGAATTCTCTTATCCTACAAAAAAATTAACTGGTGAAGGTTCAAAAGCTCCTCATTCTCATTACACTGAGACACCATTAATTTGAACATGAAGCAAAACATCACTCCCGAAAGGCAAGTATCATAGTCCATATTTCAAAAATAATTTTTTCAGTAATTTTTTTTTCTTTGGCCAATACTTTCCAGTTTATAGATAAAGAAGGGTCAGGGACAGAAATATACATATATATGTGCCCACTCCTTGTTTTTCTTTTACTCTATCACAGCTCTGCTACTTCCTGTCTCTCAGCTTTGTTTAAAGGAGTTACTAATTCAGTGTATTCTTGGGGCCTGGTGACCAGTGAAACACAGCAGTAAGTGCATCATTTCCTAATTATCATGGCAAATTTACAAAACAAGCAGGATTTTAAAGAGTTTAAACTTTCTATTTAACTATCCCACATGCATTTTCTGTAAGTTCCTCACACTTTAAGATCAAATGCATCTCAAAAAATGCCCTCACATCCCTTTCTATAATACTGTATTCAGTCAGAGATTTCTTATTTCTCATAGTCTCACGTGTACATCCAAAATGTATTTACGTACAATGTATTACGAATGTTGTTACTAAAATTGTTCCAAGGGTATCAGCATGTATGGTTAAAGCCTACTAAACATTTTTAGTTTAAGGAACTCTAGTGCATTTCATAACCTCAGACAAAAGCACTGATGTAATACTGCAGTGTTTCACGCACAATCCTCTCCCACATGTCAGTGAGTGGGTGAGTACAGCAACCAAAAGAGAACCCTGGCTTCCTTTTGATCAATTATCTCCGTCATAAAGAGATCCTAAGAGAGGGCACGGTGAGTAAACCACTTCCTACTCAAAACTGCAATTTGCAACAGTAACTTTCTAAAGCAACTTTTCTTCACCATATGAACAATCAGGCTGGTTTTCAAAATAAACACCCCGCCACAACGCTAACTTAAAGTGCATGAACATATAAAAAGAATAAACTAAAATTTTCTGAAAATTAAAAAAGTTGGGAATAAAACACGAAGTCATAAAGCTCCAGCCAGCTTTCGGTGGTGAATAGTCCATGGGGTAAAAGCTGCAAGTGGGATACAAAAATAAGAGCAGCAGGACTCCCAAAGGACCAAGTGGCTACCCACTATAAAAGCAGATACATTCCAAATTAATTTTAAGTAATAGGGATACCTTGATGTCCAGCAAGTTTCCATCTTACCTGAATTATCAGCCTACAAGAGCCACTAAAGCATTACCAGTTTCACTAGCTTAGCTCTATCACAGAACAGCCTCCCTCTTCATACCAAGCTAGAGAAAAGCAAACACACCACTTTGCTGGGTCCTGCTCCAACTCAACTACTTATCTGGGGTTAGACAGTTGACTAAGACAGAAAGAACACCATCTTAACTTCATAATGAAAGTTACATTAGCAAAACTGGCAGTGTAATGGTCTCCCCCCTCTGCTCACTGAAGCTGATCTGAGCATGACTGAACAAGTCACTGAGACAAACAGAAGACCACACACCATTTCCTCTCCTCACAGTTTCACAACACAACCCCCTCTTTCATCTAAATTCTCAGAGAAGATTTTTTAAGAAACCTTCACTCAAATAAATCTAAGTTAACGAACAATGTTGGAAAGCAAAATTAAAGAATCTAACTACCTTTTGAATCTTTAATCTTAATTTCCCCTTAGTCTTACAACCCCCTTGTCTGTACCCTTTTCTTCACATGCTGTCCAGAGACAAGTGCAGAAAAGACTTTTTTTCTGAAACATTATAAAAAACTGCAGTAACACTGGCTTGTTTTCCTGAACCTTATTCATGCTGAGAACATAAAGAGACATCAGGGAATGCTGTCAATCCCCCTGACCTCCACAAGGTACTGGTTTCCACTGGTCTCCTCAGTGAAAGCCACCAGTCTCCCAGAGCAAAGTAACACAGAAGGCTATAGACTTCCAAAAATAAAGGATAGGACAGACCAGTATCCTCTAGTATGCCCTTACAAGATAAACTTTTTGTGAGTGTCAAAACATTTTTTTACAGCTGTATTTGCATTAGCTCCGTATCAATTTCTGTCCTTAAATGTATTGCTTAATAATGAATAAAAAGAAACAGAACGTCCAGTACACGCAGAATTTTGGTGTTCTGTGACTTCTGTGCAACCTGTCTCCAAAGCCACCACACTGGATTATTATCAAACACAACTCTAAAAGTAATGATAAAAAAGGAGAGGCTGGTTACTGTTTTTCTCTGTGTCATTCTCTGCTTCTGCTTTAATACTGGTGAAATTTGCCTTTTTGAAAGCTCCTTAAGTTGTTGCTAGGAAGTTTTACTGAAATGTGCCAAACATGCTATTCCAGAACCACAACTGCTGTACTTGGTTCTTCTGTAGGCATACCTTATAATGGTTAACCATGAAAAAATAATTCTGAATAATAGCTGGTATGTGGATTTTCACATACCAACCCAAAATACTCCAAAAAAAAGGTTTCACACTGTTCCCAACATCACCAGCAGTAGTAATTATTCTGTCAGTAGCAGCAGTACTGCAAGTTCTGGCAGTCAGCTGCACTGGACATTCCTAACTTTCTCACCAGACACAATTCAATTGGAATTACAAGACACTAATCCTAATAGTTCTAATAAAAGTGAGTGTTTTGGCAGCAGAGATGAGCAGCTGTAAAAAATTTCTGTAGGAGATCCCTAAGCATATATTAATTCCCTCATAAGGTAGGTTCCAAGGAAACTCATTTTAAAAGAAAAATGCTGTTGGTACCAAGACGTGCAAACATCCAGTGTCAGGAAAGACGCATAACATAACGTTCCAACAAACAGCCAAATATTAAAGGATTAATGTATTTTCTTACTGTACTACTAGTTGCTGGCACACAGATCCATTATCCGTTATCAGTTCGTTCAGTTTTAACTCAAGGTGAACTTTTCCCTGAAAAAAACCAAGATAAACACAATTAGTTTTATAAGCATTTATTTTAAAAGTAGGAATTAGAAGAGTAATATAGTTTACAGTTCGAAGTTATTTACGGTAATTCCAATATAACCACTTGAAGAAAATATCTCATCTAAACCACATACCCTGCAAGTAGAGTATGATGGCTGCACTTGAACTTTGAGACAATGATATAGAGAATCATCATCTCCAGCTGCAGACAGCACAAGAATCAGTCAAGCCTCCACAGATTTAACACACACAAGTATTTCTTCCAGCATGAGGAATTATCAAGAGCAAGAGTCTCTCTCAGCTATATTGTCCTAAGCATGGGATGAACCCTTGCACAGATATGGATTTATGAACACTACAGGAGAAAGTTCTAAAATGACCTTCAACTCCGGAGGCAGGTCAGTTAAAGTAGAATAGCATGCAGTAGCCATAACCAGCAGTATTTCATATTCACTGTGAAATCCTGTCCATCACACCAGCCTGAAGATCATTTCTAAATGTGCATCCCAGAGCAGCTTTCAATTATCTCATGATGACTGCTGATGTATTCATAGTACAGTAAAAACCCAAAAGAGAGGAAAAGATGGCAATAATTGCTAAATCCAGATTCCTCATTTTCTTTTTCTTATATGCCAGGATGTACTAAGAAAAAGAATCCATAAATGATGGCACAGCATGGATAAACTTCAGAACTCAGCAAGGGCCAACCTACTGTACCCTCTGAATAAAAGGCTCCAAAAACTTCAAATTATGATACACAACTTTCGTGGGATGATCAAAATTTGGTAACTTAACCTTGCTTCAAGCAGCTACTGCCTCAACAATACCTGCTACTCCTTTGAGCGCCTGGCTATTTGTGCTGGCTTTCACGTCTAAGACAATCAGACGCTGACAGAGGGTTTCCTCTAACAATGTTCTCCTTGGCATTCTTAGAATTTGTCTATTTGCTAAATGGAACATCAGATGATACTGGTCTGCCCACAATCAAAATTCTCAGGGAAGGCTTCTGGAAGGTGATTTTCAGGAGTGGCAAAGGAAGCAAGTTATAATCTGAGCTACAGCTTTCTCTTTCCACTAAAATGGAAGTCAACCCCTTAGCTGATATACACATATCTATAGCAGTTATGTTTTGACATAAAACTGCAATGTTTTTATTGTAAATCCCCTGGGGCAAAGGCTGTGGTTCCCTTTCTGTACGTCACATGGGAGGAGCAGTGAAGCTTCTTTTACAAGGCAGTTCCAAGAGTAACTGTTTTGGGATGCCTGCCAAGTATTTTGCAAACTGTTACTACTGGGACTGGAACACCGGTATATTAAGAAAGTATTTGTCAAGCAGAGAAACTCCATTACAAAAACAGATTTCCAGGATAAAAACAGGATACTGAGAAGCAAGCCAACAGCCTTACACTGACAAATGAAAAGACAACATTAGTACTATTCATTATAATAGCCACTTGACTAGTTTTAGATGACAGGTCCTGTGAATGGCCTAAATATCTTCCTCTTGCTTTTAAAAACAAAAACCACAAATCATGTTTTACACTGAAGAGTAGGAGTAAAATAGCACATTACTGCTCCTGAGAACTATCTGTGGATGGATTTTGCTCATAGCTCAGTACCATGATGACTACAGCAACAAGGCTCTAAGTAAATACTTCCCCAACATGCATGGAGAGTTTGGGGTGCATTTTTGTTATTTTGTTTGTTGAGAGCGGTGTGGTGGTTTCCTAATGTGGCTGATCTGCAGATGTATATCAGAACTTCTGACAAAATATGCAACTGGGTTTTAAATGTGGCTGTACAAATGGTTTTCACTCTGAAACAAAGAAATCAGCCGTTCTTACACACTAAATTAACAGTGCACTTTATGTGAATGAACTTTTCATCTGTGGATCTCAGAGTTGCTCAAAGACAGGTAGGTACCATTTTAACTTTACAAATGGATTAACAATTGATTTTCAGATACTACTAGAGAAAGATGGAGTTTTATTGATATAAATCCTATCAATTTTAAGGAAAAGAACAGTGAATGTTAAAACCTTAGAAGTATATGAAAGATTTTGATCTTAATGTATTTTTCAAGTATAGATCTCTATAAAAACTATATATATGTATAAATGTAGGTATAAAACAATATATTTATAAATCTTTATAAAAGTTTCTTGTTATAAATAACAAAGATCAAAGGCGTGTTTAATCAAATGACCCAGTTTCAAACTGGATAAATGAAGATTTTGTAAATAAAAAAGGGGGCAAGTAATTCTAACAATTTTAATAGCATGCTGATACTATGTGCATTTTAGAAAACAGGAATTTTTTTTAAAACCTATATACATTCACTAATTTGTGCCAGCTGCAGTTAAATATGGCCTGTTTCACCCAATTTTCAAATGCTGGTTTTTTTACTTAGTATTCCCACATTCATACATACTTTTCAGGAATGAGTGAGCAAAGGGAAAAGTTTCAAGAAAACAAGATGAATATCCATTCATAATACTGCAAAGAGCAGTAAAACACAACAACCACCTAAGATCTAAACACACAGCAGATGGTTTCTAAAGATCTCAGTATGTACCTCCACCACTAATGTCCCTGGTATACAGGCTGCTAATTATACCAAAGTTAACCTGTAAAGAATAGATGCCTGGTACATAAAAAGTACAGTTTTCTTGAAACAAATGCAGATTTATCGGGAAAAAAAATCCCCAAATAAACCCCAACCAAGCAACTGCAAAGTATCCTGTACACAGTCATGGAACACCACATACTTCCACACTATCCTACTGCCTTGCACCCATCATAAATTCTGGAAAATGCTCACATGGAAGGAACCAGAGCAACAGAAAATCAGTTACGTGTATGGTGCCATGAGGAGAAGAAAGCAACTATTTTTTTTCCAAACGGTGGTTCAGCTTTATAAGCATTCATGCAATTTTTCTGCACAGGTACCATGTAAAAGTCTGCTGCTTTCAGCCAAGCCCAACCAACAATCTTGGGCATGTCCTTGGAATACATTTCAGTACTGTATGGCACATCCAAACCAACACCATTTCAGCCAAATGTGGCAGACGGGAACTGGTCTCAGCTCCGCTCTTACGAATTTTATGGAAAAATAATCCAGGACAGAAGAGAAACCTACCCAACTGCCCTAATTCAAGGAAAGACAAGCAAGAGGAGCACACACCTTAGCAAAAAAGTCATCTTTTACTGGAATTGTCATGCAGGACAATGCTTTCCACACGTCCCAGTCACAGAAAAGTATCAGTAAGAGCTTACACTCTGCTGTGAGACACAAAGCCATGGAAAATTCAAGAACTTTTTATTTCCAAGATGTAAGAAATCACTAAATTCTATTAATGGAATATTATAATTGAATTTTCACATTCTCATGCAGTATTATGACAAAAAGTAATACTTTTTTCAATACATTTTTAATGACAGAAAAAATATAGCAAAGCATGACAATGTTTAAGTCAAAGCAGAAACTGCCTTTTAGTTTATATCTGGAAGGTACTTTCTAGAATTTTCAGAGTGATTACATGGAAGAATTCGAAGAAGACAACTTGCAGCTGGACTAGATGATCTGTAGGTCCCTTCCAAATGAACCATTCTATTCCATTCTATCATAACTGAAAGAGGACTGATTTTCAACAGATAAGAGAAAGTGGTATTTAGATGTTTTGAAAATGTATCTTCCTCTAAAGCAACCACATGCCCTCCTATACACCCAACAGCTGCAGGCTAAATTTATGGCTCATAGATGATTAATCCAGGAAAATAATATGAGAATTCTGTGCACATTTACTTCCTGTAAAAGAAGACAGAATTCACCCTCCTCAAAAGAACTTTCAAGTCACTAGAAAAATATAAACACTGCCAAGTCTAAGAGTTTTGCCCTCAGGCAAATCTGAAAGAAACCTACTAAAATATAATAGGTATTATATTTTAGCAACAAGGCTAAGAGATTCTCAAGAATTCTGTTTTGTTCTTGAAACCAAAAAGAGAATTGCTACAACTTCTAGAGCCATGTCATTTTTACCTTTGAACCATCCTGTTCAAAGCACTGGAACCACAGGCTGAAATACAACTGTGAAGTGCATGTTATTCAATACTGAATGCAGAAAGTATTCCAAGATTAGATAAATGAGCACAGCACAAGTACCTCCAAGTTTTTAACCATTTCAATGTCACGTAATCAGCCATCATTTCAGTTAGCACCAAAAACGACTACAAAAAATTATTCAGGAGTTTTGCAATCCATTCATGTGTTTCAAGTACATGGCTCCTCTTGCAAGCACTTCAGACATCAAAATACTGTTATGACTTTTCCCAAACAGTTGCTTCGAGTCTTCTGCCAGTTTTGAGTACCATGAGGAATAACACAGTCAGCTTAGAAGTGTAGAATTATTCTCTAACCAAACTGAAGACACAACTGTCTCAAAAGAATGCTAAGCCCTATTCCCACAGCTCAATTATCAGCTTCAACCATCACATGCCCTTATCTGTATTTAACTTTCAAAATGTAAATGTGCAATTTAATAGTTACCTGAACCTCTGAATTAGAATCCACAGGTTGAAGCATAAACCAGTTCTCTTTTCCTGTGTAGTTGCATAAATCTTCTTTTTTGATTGACACCTTTCCTGAAGGAGGGTGGCAAGGGGAGAGAAGCATAAATATCACTTTCATCTGAATAGAATAAATATTTAAATAGGTTTGAAATTTGATTTTTTCTAACTCTCTTTTAGGTTTTTAAGTTTATGATGCTATATGAAAAACATAGAAACAAGGAATGTCATGAGTAAGTAAAGCAGAAAATAGCTTATATAAAGGCTGCTGATGTTAATTACAATTTGTTATCTTGGATATCACTAATAAGAAGGTAAAATAAAGAACACACTTGAGGCTGGAAGTAACATAATGGATTTGAGAGAACAGAAACGGTGTTGAAGAATGTTTAAACAGGAAACTGAAGTAGATGCCTTTTACTCTTCTGATTGCTATTTGGAGAGCTGTTATTATATCAAATTATCTGACATCCTGGTGCAAATTATTTCCTTCCTCAATTCAAATAATGTGAAGGCTTCTTCCACAGCAGACTACTAGAGATTTATAGCAACTATATCCAAATAGCAGCTGCAATAAAGCCATTATGCAGTGGATGGGAAAAAAAAAAATCCATCACCCATAATTTTTCACTTAAACTACGTAAGTTGCTGCAAAATGCTTTGTATATCATTAACTTACAGATTGCACTTACAGGGAAAAAATTTATCTATAAATAGTTTTAAGAATTATTCCAGTATTGTAATTATTGTGGAATTATTCCACAATTCATTCTTTAAAGGTCTACAATTAATTACATTTATTCAAATATTCCAATGAAGCAAAAGTGGAGTAGAAACAGATAGAATTAAAACCATAACAAGATTTTAAAATGTCCTATTAGCCTAAAAAATAAAAATATTTTATATAATAGGATAAAGTAAGGAAACAAAATCCTGCTTCTCAAACTTTAAATGAGCATTTAAGTGCACTATAAATAGTATTTTTAAAAATGTATCACTAATAATTGTGTCCCTAATCCTACAGATAATGCTACTGAAAACATCCAAGTGTTATGCAAGATGTAGACAGCACATTACAGACACTTACCTATACGCAGGTCTTTTTGTAAAACACTTTTGTCATAAATGTAGAAGGACAACCACTGGAAGGTTCTTGGAATCTCAAAGTAAAACTCCTCCCCAAAATAAGGGCTGGAATGTTAAAAAAGAGAAATACTTTATGCAATTTATATAGGAGATGAACATTAAAATGCTGCATTTTTACTGCACAGTCCCAGACTGTGGCCTTTAGCACTACACTGACCAGTCATCAAAGCCACCCACCACCATTTCAATATAACACACAACAGAACTGCAATGCCTTTTGTTTTTTCAAGAAAAGGCAAGAATCAGAGCACACACAGAAAATGGTGTCTCATCTGCAATTTCAATTCTATTTCTCTGTCGTGAAATTATTCTGGCTGATTCTCTAGACTTCCTGAGACACGCACAAGTTTTGTTTCATTTTCTTATTCAGCACATGATTAAGCTACATTTAAACACAATTTACTGATTACTTAACTAACTGACATTTGTTTAGTTCTAACTTCCATGTCAAAATTGCTGCTCTAAGATTCAGACCCGTGAGAAGAAGTCATTATCATTACAAACTACAAAATAGAATGGTGAAAAAGAGAAATGTTCTGTCTCCTTCATGCCAAAAGGGTCACCACATTTCTCCATCTGATCAAGTCTAAGATCATGTTTACAGTTCACTCTATTTAACTGCCATTTCCTCAGCCCTCTACAGAAAAAGGCTCTGGGTTCCTCTATGTTACAGATATGTCGTAAAATGTCTACCTTCACTCTCAGAATTTGTACCCCCATTAAACTTAAGGAGTACTTATTGATGTAATCAGAGCCAGTAGTCAGAAAATTGCACTTCAAGACTGAACAAAACCACAATGTTGCTTATGTTGCAGCAAGTGGTGAATTTTGAAAGTCAAGTGCAGCCACGAAAAACCTGCTATTTTGTAACAACTTGCTTCTTAAAAGAATTAAAATAGTTTCAGTTACAAGGCATTACTACTGCCAGGGAAAGATGTTCGGTTCATTAAACTAATTTTATGAAGGAAAGTACTATGATGACAGTTATACCAAACCCTGAAACAAAGCCTGGGTTTTACTGTTTCCCCGTAAAGTATCATTCTGACTCTATTGTCACAGTACTTCACTAAACTAATACTAATATGCTTCTGTTTGGAACAAGCAATCCATGTTATTACCTACCCTAAGGATACCAGGAAGAATAGGTCACTATCCTTACTCTCTTCCCTCCAAAATAATCACAGAAAAAGAAAGCACCACCCAATGCTTAAGGATAGTGGCTCATTAAATAAATTATAAAAAAGAGCTGGGAACTAACTTAGAAGAGTGGGAAAGAACACAGCTGAAAAATCTAGTACTGCAAATGTCTAGAATAGATTTTTAGAAACAAGAGCTTTAAGGGCAGGAACTCATTACAAGGAATTTCACAAGTGAGAATGTTCTTTTCGTTAAAACAGAGACCTTTTACCATATGCTTCAAAGCAGACAAATCAGTACTAGCCTTTGCACTACACTGACAAATAATTTAAGAATTCTCAGTTGAAAAATTCACTTGTGGTTTTACAGCTCCCCACTTTCCCCCCCCCTTTTTTTTATAATTTCAAAACCAACAAATTCTGCTTTGATTTCAAGGGTTGGGTTCTTCTTGTCAGCACCATGACTGAAGGCATGAACTCACAAGCATTACCTTTAGCAGGAGTGCAGCCCTAAACAGCCTCAACTTCCTTATTACCATCACTGTTCACTTTAATTGTATTGACACAGTAACTCAGACCAAAAAAACCAGTGAAACAAAGGCTTATTTTAACCTGAGGTCAGTTCCATGATCTGGTTTCCCTAACAGCTATACAAATAGAGTTGCAGCAGTACAAAGAAAGACATACTAGAGCAGAAAGAGTGAGCAGTGGGAGAATAAGCTGGCATTAGTGTCAAGGGAAACTCTGCTCGTAGTTGAGTTTCAGATAGACACCCTAAGAGGAGCACCAGACTGCAGAGCACATCAGCCACTGCCAAGGGGCAAGTCCCTGTTCTGGATGGACCTATGGGACTCTATGTACACAATTTTAATTCACCTGGGATGGAGACTATTAGCAGAGACTTCCAAAAAACTATTTAGCACCTATATCTTATGGCTAAAGAGAGCAAACTTCACAGCTACATATAACCCCCAGCCCCCCAAAGAATGAACAGCCATTAACAATCATTGTTATTATTATTTTGACTTCAAGAAGTCTCAGATTCAGCAAGAAAGAGCAAGTCAATAGTATGAGATAAATAGTAGGTAAAGCATTGTTTTACTCCTGGTGATATATTTTTTGTTATCTGAATTAACACCTCCTATCAGTTCTGATTATTCTTTAGCTAAGTATGATGAAGAGAGAGAAAATTTAAGGTAAAGAATACAATGGATTACTAAAGAAATTCTTAGGTGGATACAGAACTGGCTGACAGGGTGCAATAGGTTATACCAATGATGAATAATTAAAATGGAGAACTCACTCATCCTGTTCCTCAGGGATTCAGTCAAGTTTAGTACTTTCATTTGAGACTTTGATGCAAGAACTTTAAAGACTGTGACGGATACAAAATTAGAAGATAGCCCTAATTCAAAGTACAACCAGACTGTCATACAAGAAGAACTGGATTACAGTAATACAGGAGATTAAATCTCCCTGTGTGACCCCTTCCTTTGCTCTTCCTTTCCTTGCTACAGTAACCTGGCAGTTCTGTGACAGATAATTGTCAGTTGATAAAGGCAACATCAACAAGGAAATTCATTTGTGCTATAACCTTGCACTACCACAAAGTTCAGTTTGAAAAAAAACCCCTGCATTTAAAGAAAAAAAAACGAAAGAAAGCTACACACACACATACCACAACTCCCCCTTCTCCACCCATTCCTCCTATTTGACCACAGACATTTGAGGAGGTTCACAGATATTCTTTAAACTTTCCAAGCAAGGAAAAAAAATAAAAATTATTTCTTCAGAACACACAGAAATCCCACACCATGTCAGGAAATATTTCTTGAGTCATTAGCCATAATATCCTTCTTTCACTTCAGCATTAACTCATGTTTTTTTCACATTGGAAAATCATTTGTTTTACATCTGCACTCTAACAACTCTCCCAGTGCTGGTGGAAGGCCAAACGTATTTGCACATTTAAAAACTACACTTCTTAATAGTTTTCCATCACTGTAGTCAAAACTGATTTTAATTCTAGTGATAATTACTTCCACAGCCATTTAACTAGCTGATATTCATACACTGAAATCCATATTACAACTTGTATAAATTTGCAGCCCATAACACAGTGACAAAACCAGACTGTGAATCACGTGTGTAAGAAAAAGCAAGCAAATAATATAAAACAAAACAACGAAATTCAAAGTAGTATCTATGACTAAAATTATACTGTACAACATCTTCCTGAAAAGCAATTTATAAAGTTTTCAGATTAATACGAGATTGGAGCTTTCAGGTCCTGTCCCAGTACCTTTAGGTTAGTTCGGTTTCTACTTTAACGCAGCAATAAGCAACAAGATGGTAAAATTACTTTTCTGGAATGAGAGTCAAACTTCATAACTGTGTGCACAGCAGCGATCAACTGTAAGCACCCAACTCTGGTTGCTGCTAGTAGAGGATGAGTATTTTGTATGGAACTCTGCTCATGCTGTGAATCAAACTGAGCACAGCTCTAATCCAGAGGATGAAGGAGTCACCCATGAAGTCAGCAGAGACAGAAAGGCACCTCTGGGCAAAGAGTGATTCAAAACACTGGGTTCTAATTTCTAATAAAATGTTCTCATCTTGGAAATATTAATTTCATATCACATGAAAAGTTCTCTATTTGAGGCATGAGCATTGAGACCTCTCTCCTCAATCATTGTTTTGCTATAGCGAGATTTTTTCTTCATTTCCACTGTAAAGTATTAATGACATTGTTTTCATTTAAATAAATTTCAGTTAAAACTTCAGTACTATTCAAAAAAATTTTTTTGGATCTAAGGTGTTCTACTGAATATTTTATTATGCAACTAATATTTTTTTTATTATCAGGTGATGAAAGTCTACAAATTTAGTGATTCTTAAAGAGAACATAAAAATGTCTATGCAAACCTCATATCTAGCAGGTCTTATTTCTAAGCATAGTAGTAACTTTTAGGGTTTCCATTATTAACACCAAAAATTGGACAGCAAAGTCTTTCTTTTTCAAAGATATGTTGGGTTGGGGTGTTTTTGCTCAAACTACTGTCTATTTGAGGAGGAAATGTTAAGTTTCTACTTCATCAATACAGTCTCTAACCTTCTCTGAAGGATTACTCAATTGAGTTGTTTGGGTAATCAAGCTCAGTTGCAGCCAGTAAAATTCTGAAAATCTTACGGATCTTACTATAGCAGTTACAGAAGTATAAGCACAATATTTGTTCCTGTTTGCACATGTGTGGCATTTGCTTTTCATGCAGAAGCATAAGGAGGCTTTGAAACAATAAAAATAGAAAAAAAAAAAAAATAGAAAAAGTAAAATTCCCCATTTAAGTTTGCCATATAATCTGTTCTTCACCTGCAAACATCTGGAGAGAGAATTCAAAGAACAAACACTAACAATAAAACCACTGCAAACAGGAATCAGGAAAACTTTCCAGAGTTTGAACAGACTGCCTGGGTTTTAAGAGGAAGATTTAATGTCACCTCCACATAACTGAAACTGTCTCTCAGATATTCTGAACAATGCAGCTGCAGTGATGCTTGTTTGGGTCCTCAGTGAAATTCAGAGTCTTGAGCCAGGAAAGCACCCACGTTATCATGACCTTTTGTTTGATTGTTTTTAAGGCTCTAAGGCAGTAGCAGAATCCACAGCAAAGTGCTGCTCAGGGAGGCAAAGCAAGGCATTCTGTGTGGGTACTGTTACAGTTCCCAGAACGAGAATTACAGGAGAGAACGAGGCCTACTCAGGGGACACCCCACAGCACAGAAAACTCTCATACATGGGAATGTTCTGCTTCCTTCATTCTAGAAACAGGTTTTACCAGATACTGAGAGTAGAATTCCACCAATACAGTTCAACTCCTTGTCAGAAGTAGGAAATTACATGGGGAGCAAGTATCAAGTAGATTTCTTTCCCTTGAAAACAACTTGGCAAGAAAAGGAATGTTATGCTGCCCAATGGAACAGAATAAAGTAATAGTGAAATATGTTGTAGCATGCTTCATTTTAAAAGCACCATTCTACTCAATTTTGTCTTCCTGCAACTAGTCTCATGATTTACTCATTGCTGTAACATCTCTGAGTAGCTGCCACAAGTCAGCTCTCATTTTCAAGAGATGCAAGCAAAAGCACATACACATTGGTACTGGGCAGTCTTGCTTATCAGATCTATTTAAAAACTGAGCTTACCTTAAAGATTTTTCAACTACCTGTGTACGAAAAACTTCTTCTTGGTCCAAGTTTATGGTACAGAAAAAGTCTCTCATTTTGTTGGGTACTAAGTGTTTGGCATCATCTGTAAATAAAAAAAATTACTGTAAATATTGAACGGGAAAAACCTATAAAATATTACGTATAAGAATTTTACAGCTTTAACATGTCCATAAAACTTACTTTTCCATTCATTTAACATGCATTTCCATATTCATTTTCAATTCATAAGCTCCAGGAGGGCACAGAAGTTGCTACATCCAGCTTCACGTGGAATGAGAGTCGACAGGAAGAGACACACACTGACTCATGAACACCACTTCCTGCAGCACCTGCACTTTCCCTTGAAAGGTCTCATCCTGGGCTTGACCCTGTACAGCTTGCTAAATCCGAGCAGCTCACAGCCTGAGGTCATACGGCATTAGGTCAGAACACCAAGACATGATCTGGCTGAACAATTGTTCACTTGGTATTTTCTCCACAAATGCTTTGGCTAAAGGAACCTGATTAATAAGAACTTGCCCATCAAATCTTTATTTCATTTTCCACAGTGAACAGCAGATTTTGAGTTGGCTGAGCCTTTGAAAATATATCCATCAGGAGTACTGTTTATTTTTTCCTGACTGGTAGAAGGGAGAAATAATCACCTCCTGACAACACAATGGGGATAAGAACAAGCAGAAAAGGAAGTTTCTAATGAGAAAGAAAGATTGTCAACACAAGAATACAAAGATTTGCTGGGTATTGAATCTAAGCCACTGCAATAACATGTTGGACATAAGGCAGGCCCTTTTAGGAAATGGTTGCTTCTAAGCAGTCACAGCTAAAACCAGTTCCCAATGTTCCAATGGGAAAGCACTTCCAAAATCCAAACTCTATAGACATCTACATTAATTTACAGCAGCACTGTCCTCTAGCTTAAACATTTACTTCTGCCTGGATGTTTCCTCTCCCTTTCAGGGTCTGAAGACAGCAAACAGACCCTTTTCACCTTTCATTTTGCTAAAAGAAACTACAAGGTTTTCTGGTACTCTCTCCTATGTGAGGCTTCCAATCAGAAAGGCCACTCTCTGTCCCTGTCCCACTTTGTTGTCTGAACCACGGCAGCAGTGTATTACTCTGCACTAGGTCTTAGCCAGGACCTTTCACAGTAGTGTTCATGCTTGTGTGCCACTGCAAATACCTCTCCCAATGAAATGTGAAATCAACTTTACCTAAACACTATCTATTTATAAAAGATACTAAAAATAGGATGAAAAGTGCATCAAGTATTGAGTTTTAATTACTTATAATGTCTGAACAGCATAAGACCATTCAGAAACCACAGTTTGACACTAGATTTGAAATGTCATCCATCTTTCTCTTCAAAAAATACAGATATGAAGCACAGTGGAGTAAGCTTTACTGTCTATGCTGCTAATATGTAAAATCAAAGTTCTGTTTTCTCTCTCCTCCACACTCTTTTTTTTTTGGTGCTAAATGGTTAAGTTAACTTATTACAGTCTTGAAAGCTAAGTAATGCCCAGCATTGCAAAGGCTGTCCCGACTGTATCTGAGCAGAGGACGTGACAGTTTAACAGGAACAGAGACTGAACTTCATGCATGATGTTTTCCAGGTCAGGGATATGTACACTGATGGAAAGCATGAGCAGACACTTAAGGAACTTCCACTGTTAAACTTTGGATGCAGAAGCATCCACAAGCTTTTCAGCAACTTGGGTGCGGGTGAGGAAGAAGTATACACATTATTTTTAAACACCACGCTTAATGTTGACAGATTGAGAGACATGAACAGAACCTGTTTTTAAAGGCTTTAGACTCCAAAAAGGGACTAAGCTCAACTTTACCCTTAAGTGAGAAAACCCAGGAAAGTGTCAGATTACCACTGCCTTAATTTTTTTTACAAAAAGTTATTTTAATAAAACATATGAAATACAAAAATCAATTCGTCAATCTGGGTGTAACCCCCCCAAGAGTTCCTGGTACCATGAGTTTGTAATTAATACGAAAAAACTGTATGTGTCAGTTGTTTCCAACAAGAATCTTTACTTTTTAGTTAATACTCTGCACCATCCTACTTTTACATAAAATATTTAAGATATAACATTATTTAATCATCACTGTAAAGGCATTTTGAAAGGAAATTACAACTATTATAGTTTCGTGTTTTCTTAAAAGGAAAAAAATGTAAATATTTCTACATAATTCACTATTTTTATGTATATTATAGTGCAGTTTTTCAATATTAAAAGAAACTTTCTACCCAGTGGAATAAGAGAAATACAGGTTTTGATTTCCGTTGGTTAGAGCATGATGCCAATCACACCAAGGTTGTGGGCTCAATCTCCTCATGGGCCATTCACTTAAGAGTTGGACTTGATGATCCTTGTGGGTCCCTTTCAACTCAGAATATTCTGTGATCCGATTTTCTAATCAGATAAAAACCTTTATTTTGTAGCCCAAGTGTCTGGCTGTAAGGCATAGACATATTTTTGGCAGGAAGGGGATCATTCTCGGTTTTGAGTTAAAAATAGTCTCAGAGCACTTGTCAGGTGAAGTACAGAGCATGAGATTTCACAGTCTTTCTAACACCTCTTCGTATCTGTGACTGTGGGAGACTTTTCACCCATACAGTTGTCCAACTCTTCCAAGAAGCTTATTTTCTTGGAAAAAAAAAAGGCTCAAGTCTATAATGGTTGTATAAAAATCAAGCATTAACAATATCAGGTATCTGCATGAATGTTTACATTTTCAGTGCATACATGTAACATCCTATGTTGAGTGAAAGTGTGCAATTCATGTCCATCTTCTAAATTTCTTTGTTCTGGGTCCCTGCCAGAAGACATTTACGCATACAAATTCCAAAGTATTAGCCTCACAGGACTAAATACATTATATAGCAACAATTAATTCCACTCCAGGTGTGCAGCATAATCCAAAATAACCATGCAGTGTTAAAAACACAGTGCAAGTTTGAAAAAGAATGCATCCTGAAATTTTGTCAAATGAGGTCTAGGAGACAACAGGGACATTTTCTAAGCACTAATACAGGTTTCAGGAAACACTACAAAAATCAAGGCAACTAAAATCACTTACTGTACTTCTGTAGTGCATAAAATGAAAACAGAAGCTACAGCTTAAAACACTACAAGATATGCCTAAAGCTACCTGACCCCACACACCTTTGCAAAGCACTTCTGTCATTACTATGACATGTAAAATAGAGCCATCAATACAAATGAATCATCAAAAAGGAAAGACAGACTTTCAGTGAAATTTTGGTGAAAATCTGCTTCAGTGTTAATACTACATCTTCCAAAAGTATTACAGGGTCTTAGACTGGTAAGACCAGTTCATCTCACCTCTTACTTGAAAACCAGAGGCAGGAAGTCGGCTGCAAACACTGACAGCCCAGAAGAACAGGGTCCCAGGGACTGCAAATGTGTTCTCACTTGGGTTTTTCACTGCTAGGTATGCAATGGCTACTTAAGCCATCTTTAAGTATGTGTCTCAATTTTAACCTGAAGTGATGATTTGTATAACATCACTAAATTTAGATTTTGCCACCTATTTGTGCATTGCAAAACAACAGTATAAATAACAACTTTCTGCAGATGGTGTTTTCTATACATGCAGAATTACACAGAACTGACATCACCTCATTAAAACTAGCATGCTTTCTCATGCAATACACATAAAATGAGTCAGTGTCAAGTCTTGTAGTAGTTTAATTGCCAACAAAGCTTAGGCACCAAAATGTATTCTAATTGTAAGAAATAAGTTATTAGAAATTCCTTCAGACTACTAACATCAGCTTTCCCAAGTGAGGTCTGCTATTGCTAATCCCTCCAGATCAAGGGGGATTACATCATTACGTTTGTTTATTGTTGTTCATTCAGAGGGTTTTCCCCCTACAAAACACAGTATTAAAATATTAGCAAGAAGTGAAAATAAAACAGTATTTGTTGTGCAAAGAAGCCAAAAGAGCATCTAGGCATCAGAGGTTCCCAAGCTTCCACAGCATATTTAACTCATCTAGTTTTCAAATAGTTTATGTTTTGTTAGAAGAAACAAGTAGGTTTACAAAGTGTTGCAAGACAGATCTTTTATTGCAGCTGTTACTTGCACTCATTTTTCCAATGGGGATCCTATGGTTTTTACAGGTCCATTTCTGGCAATCAACTTTTATATATTCCTTAAGAAGTAGGTCATAGTCCTCTGTTTACTGCTACTTTTGTCAGGTAACCGAACATCCGAAGTTATCACACAACCACAGGCTTGATCCAGAACATATACATGGGACAATAAAACCAGTTTCAACGTAAGTCTCAGGACATTTTGGGTTTTGTTTTTTAATGCTTAGTGGAAAACTTTCATCAGGTTCAAGTATCACAAAATGTAAAACTCATTGAATGTTGTGTAGTCCAGTGTTGACAAAACCTTATGATGAAAGATAGGAAGCAGAGTGGTGTCAGTAAGTCAGCTTCAATAATCTTTAGCAACCAACTTCTCATGTATTCCGAGGAAGCAGGTCATATTCCTGCTTCCTAGGGAGTACTATGCTTCCTAAGGAATACATAAAAAGTTGGTGGCTAGAGATTACTGAAGACAGGCTAAAAAGTTGGGGCTGTTCAGCCTGGAGATGAGAAGGTTGTGTGAAAACCTCCTGCAACCTTCCAGTATTTGAAGGGGGGAAGCTGGAGAGGGACTCTTCATCAGAACTGTAGTGACAGGATGAGGAGTAATGGGTACAAACTTAAAGAGGGGAAATTTAGGTTAGATGTATGGAAGAAATTCTCTGCTGTGAGTGTGGCGAGGCACTGGCACAGGCTGCCCAGAGAAGCTGTGGATAGATACTCCATCCCTGGAAGTGTTCAAGGCCAGGGTGGATGGAGCTTTGAGCAACCTGGTCTAGTGGAAGGTGTTCCTGTCCATGGCAGCAGGGTTAGAATGGGATGATATTTAAGGTCCCTTCCAATCCAAACCATTCTATAATCCTATGATTCTATGCTTTAACACCGAAACTAACAGTATTCTTTTTTAAAGGCTAGCTGGCCTGTATTATTTCTGTGCTAATTGCTACCAGCAGCAGATCTCAGTAAGTGTGTATTCAGCCTTGCCTACCTAACAGGCAACCACGTCCTATGGATAAGACACCACAACAAGAGCACCTCCAGCTACACTCCAGGCTGTCTCCTGTTTTCATTACCTAGTCTTCTATTTACTGAAGACACAGTAAATAGATCTTGGCTGCATGACGATATTTAAGCAAACACGACTCCACTCCTCCACCAAACCTAATCCTTCAACGTGTTTTCACAACCGGTTCTCAATCTCAGCGCCATGCCCGATTCAACTTGTTTCGCTTCATTCTCAGAAAAGTCGATCGGCTGCGTGAGAAAGGAAACAAACGGGCCGCGTCCGAGCCGAATGAATGTGTTCCGATACCCCTAAGGAAGCCGCCGCACATCCTGTTTCTCCCACTCGCTTTGAAGTGCTCCCCAGCCGCACCGCACTATCTGTGCGCCTCCCCGGGCCCTCCTCCCAGCGCATCCGCCGGGTTCCCACGTTACCGAGGGTGTCGGTATTTGCAGTCAGCACTTCCCAACCATCAAAATAAGGCCACCGGCCTCTCTCTCCGCCTCCTCCCGCTCGCACACACGCTGCACAGAGGCACGGGAGCATTAGTGACTGCTTCCAGAACAGCCCTCCACCACCAACTTCCTGCACATCGCTAATTTCGCAATTTCTGCCTGACAAACAGACTCCGATGCCCGAGGTCCGGGCGGGAGGGGGCATTTCTGTTCGCCCGCTGACTCAAGGGAACCCTCGGAGCAACGGATGCTTCCCAGACACTCCGGGCCTCCAACGGTCCCGCCGCGTCCATCCATCCATCCATCCATTCATCCACGCACTCACCCACCCATGCCGGCCCCGCTCCCGCCGCGGGGCGCGCAGACCCCGGCCCGGCCCCGCCTGCACGTGTCGCCGCTCCCAC
>WBMZ01006607.1:523-18444 GCA_013400975.1 Atrichornis clamosus
CTTCTCCTTCTCCTTCTCCTTCTCCTTCTCCTTCTCCTTCTCCTTCTCCTTCTCCTTCTCCTTCTCCTTCACTGCCAAGCCCGGGAGCCCCTCGCTGGGGGGTCACAGATGGCCAGAGGTGCACTCTGATCCCACCCACAGGGGTGCTTCCACAGACCCCCCCATCCAGGGAAACACGGCTGGACCTGGGCCAAGGAGCACCAAGGTGGTACAAGTGGTACCCCCTGGATTTCAGGCCTCTGCCAGACTGAAATAAAGTCAGGAATGTTTGCCTCTGTTTATGCCAAAGTGTCCCACAACAAATAAAATCTCCTGCTACAGAGGTCAGGTCCTCATTGCTCTGTAGAATTCCACGTTCCTGAATGAAACCAGCTCTTCTGATTCATGCTTTCCTTTTATTTCCCCTTTTTTTTTTTCATGAGTGGAAATTTTGACCAGTTGTTTTTCCTTCCTGCCTTTCCTTTCCTCCCAGGAAACAGTCAGCAGCAAGTTATTACTCAGAGTGCTGACGTGATCCCCAGCTCCAGGCCCTGGAGACAGGGGCTGGGCCAATAGGGGTGGCTGTGACACAAGCACGTGTGTGGGGGGCAGAGGGAGGGTAGCACAGGAGCCACATTCCCCCATGGATACAGGGAGCCAAGTGTGGCTGGAGCTGGTGACTTCATTTCTTAAGGAAAGGAAAGCGGTGGCAGCAAGGGATCCATTGTGATCCAAAACTCTGGGCTCTGCTACTTCATTTCCTTCTGCTCCCATCCAAAGTTGAGCAAGGGGAGGTGTTTTCCTGAAATATTTGTTGCTTTGGGAGAAGAGGGCGACTGGAACTTGTGGAGCACAACAGGACAGATAAATACAGAAAGCAGCACTGATAAGAGACTTCTTATATGGGCAGATGGTGACAGGACAAGGGGAGATGGCTTTAAACTGCCAGAGGGCAGGGATAGATGGGATGTTGGGAAGGAATCCTTCCCTGTGAGGGTGGGGAGGCCCTGGCAAAGGGTGCCCAGAGAAGCTGTGGCTGCCCCTGGATCCCTGGAAGTGTCCAGGGCCAGGCTGGACGGGGCTGGGAGGAACCTGGGACAGAGGGAGGTGTCCCTGCCCGTGGCAGGGGGTGGACTGCGATGAATTTTAAAGTCCCTCCCAACCCAAACCATCCTGGAATTCGATGATTTCTCTAATTCTCAGCACCTCCTGCTGTGACACCAGCAAAGAGACCTCATACAAAACGTGAGACACCCAGAGACACATCTCAACCACAGCCACAGCACAATTCCATGCTCCAGCAGGCACTGGAGCTCCAAATCCTGCCTCCAAGCCAGCCTCCATTCTCCTTTGTCCAAACAAACCTGGGTGTCAGGCTCTCCTTCCACCTCCATCTTTCCTTCCTGACTCGGAAAAATCCGTGCCTCCAATGGAGCAATCATTCTTCCCTCACCTCCCCAAAAACAACACCCACCAAAATGTGACCTTGCTGATCTCCAGCCGGGCCAGCTGCAGGCTCAGGAAGTGGAAGTGTGGGGACAAAAGCTGCCTGAGACAAGAAAACAGAAATAGATAAAACCCCCACCAGCGGGGCTGACGCGCAGAGATCAAAAAAGCCAGAGGATGAAAGGGCAGGAAATGGGTTTCCAATTGCAGGGAGCAGGTACCAAAGGCAACAAAATGTTTGGAAAGGAAGGAGTTCACCACTGAGCTACGCTGGATCACGGAATGTCGTGCCCATGTGTTTTACAGCAGCCACACGTGATTTTGGCACTGTCAAGGTGCCCAGCTCTGGGCCAGCGCTCAGGAACAGCCCAGCAGGCCACGGTGGGTATGGGGTGATTCCCCCTTTCACCTGAGAATCCAGCAAAATAAAAGAATTTGGTCAAAGTCACTCAAAAAATCCTGATACAGAACTGTCAGTGCCCTGAGAGGTGCTTTTGCTCCCTGTTCTGGCTGCACCTGTTATGGATTTCAATGGAATCCCAGCTGCTTTGGACCAGGGATCCTGAAGGCACAGGAGCAGGAATCTCAAGAGGCACACTCAAATCTGAACACGGATCATGCCTTACCCCCTCAGATGTGAGCCCAGAGCAAAAGCAGCTCAGGAGGGCAGGCAGCAACGTCAGCAGCTGACCCTGATCCCTCCTGGTCCGGGGGGAGACATGCAGATCCCGGAAGATGTGGAAGCAAACAACCCCCTCACCATCCTTTTTTTCCAAGGTCCACATGAGCAGCACTCCCAGCTGTGTTCCTGTGTCCCCCACGTGCTCTGGCTGCCGTGACAGACACGGCTCAGCCCCTGGCAGGTACATCCCCTGGGCTGCTGGCCACGTGAGGGCACCTGGCAGAGAGGAGCTGGAAGCTCCCGGTTTTCCTGTGCTCCACAAGGCCAGCGGTTCCGGTGGGACAGCAGGGACAGGGACACCTGGCATGGAGGCACTCCATGGGGATGGGCCTCACATTTCAGCTTTGTTCCACTTGTAAGCTGTGAGTGAATTCATTTATATCCAGAAACTAGGCTGACAAAAACCACAAGGCTGGTCAGAAGAGAGAAATTAATCTCTTAAATCCCCCTTAGTTCCTACTCCATGAAGACCCTCTCACTTCCCAAAATACCAAAGAGGACTTTGGATTAACATGTCTACACACAACGAGGCAGTACTGTAGTAACAACATTAAAAAATCCAAGTGGAAGGATATTAGAGAATATCTGACCCAGCCGTCACCCCTCTAGTGCAAGACCAGGCACAGCGTCCAAGTGATCTGGGTATTTACAGCACTACAAATAAACCACGCCATTGTCTTGGATTAAAAATATAAATTCAAAGAGGCATGAAAAGCACCCTGGGAAATGCTGCCTGACTTGCCATGTCCCTCGTAAAACTCACTGCCCAGCGACTGGGCAAATCCCTGAGTGCCAAAGAGCGTTTTCCCTCTGTCCCCTGCCCCCCGCTCTAAGCACCCTTCCATGTGGTCATTTTCCTTCCTGCTGGGGACTGACTGTGGCTTCCTCTGGGGCCCCCAGCACAGCTCTGAGATCAGCTCTGAGATCAGCTCCGAGATCAGCCCCGAGATCAGCCCCGAGATCAGCACAGGGATCTGCAGGGAGCAGGTCCCTCCCTTCCCCACCACGCTGGGCTCTTTATCTCTGCTCCCGCTGCCCCGGGAAGCTGTGGGAGCGGGAAGCGGAGCCAAGCCCCTGCTCCAGAGCCACACAGCCCTCCCTGAGCTGCTCCTAAGGAAAAGAACTCCCCGGGCAGCCCTTCTGCACAAGCCCAGGCCCTGAGGCGGTGGCACACAGCTGCCAGTGCTGTGCTGACACCTCAGAGCAGTGCATCTTTCAAGGGTTACTGCAAGGGCCTGGATTTGGGGACCGAAAGGACAACAATGGCTGTAAGAGTTTCAGGGCACCAGCAAGTGCACCAGGACTGAACACACTGGCAGGAATCTGTGCAGGGCTCAAGCAGCAGCCTGAGGACCACTGAAGATGACAGAATTACGGGTCACAGGCTGAGCTGCAGGTGAGGAATGCTCCTCTCCAACAGCAAAGGGCACCACGGGCCATGGCTGAGCAGCCCCCGGGTTCCTCAGTGGATGCCTGCCCGGCAGCACGGATATGGGGAAGTTTTCACAGCACCTGCTGGAGAAAATGGATTTCACCAGCTCCATGGAATATCAAGTGAAATGGCAGAGAAGCCAGCAGTCCAAGTGTCAAACGCAGAGCTGGAGGAAACAGCTCTGTAAACACCTTGTTCCTGTGTCCTCCTCCAGCTCTGTGCCTGAACTCCCCACGGTCACTTGGGGCTGAAAATAAACCTGTGAGAGAGAGCCCAGCAACAGAGCTTCCTTTGGAAGATGCAGGTGTGGGATGTGACCTTTCCTCCACGGTGCAGCAGGCCCACATGTCCCCAGCTCAGCTGGCCCACAGCAGGCTGGACAACTGCAGGCACTTGGGGCCACTTGTCACAAGAATGTCAACTCTGCAGACTTGGGGAAAAGCAGGGAAAAAAGGAAGTTGCTGTGGAACACAGGAAGATGTTAACACACTGGAACTGGACTAACACAGTGTTGAAATCATATCCATTGTATGACACTGAGTTACCTGTTCTCAGAGCAGAAAATCAGGCTTTTCCTTCTCTGGTGAGTCACAGGTAATTGCTCTCCATGCTCAAAGCAGTGACTCACCACAACAAAAAAAGAATAGCTCCCAGAGTTATTAATCTGTGTTTTGATGAGGTACTTGGCATTATCAAGTAACTGCTCACACCATGCAAAGTTGTAGGTGATCTTAACAGAACTGGCAAGGGCATCATTCGTGCACCATTATTTCTGTGAGGCACTCAGACTTCACACAGCACTTAGGAAGAGGGACATGCTCAGAACCCTCTCATGGGAACAGGAAAATGGGGTGGGAAGAGAACTGTTCTGTCAGAGGTGTGTGCAGATACCAAACCACTGAGTGACTCTCTGGAATGCTGTCAGATAAACACGGCATGGCAGCAAATGTGATAAAATAAGGAGGCCTAAGAACACAAAGGCAAAGCTGCTGCACGGAGAAAAGCACAGCCAGCCGCCAGAAGGGACTGGGAAAAGGGGATGTGCTCTTTCACCAGCGGGTCCTGCAGGACACCATCTGTTTAAAGCACCTCAGTGGCCTCTCAGGTTGCAGCAAAGCTCTGCTGAGCACGTCCTCAGTGCAGAGGCACTGCACAGTGCCAGCCCTGGCTGACGAGCAGCACTTAATGAGCTCTGCAAGGAGCTGCACCAGCCAAATCTCATGGCACTCGTTTGCACAGGGCCTGCCAAAACCAACCCTGCCTCCCCAGCACCCTCTGCCCTTGGCTCTTCCTTCAGCAGCAAAATGAATCTGCAGTGAGTGTCCTTTAAAGAAACATCCTCACCAAAACAGAGACGGGGGTTTTTGGTTGGGGGCAGATTACAAAATACAAAGGATGCTTTATGTCTTTAGCCTCGTTTGCTGTTACAACAGGCAACAAACCCCTCTTTCCACACCACAACAGCATGACCCAGGTTAGGATTTTCCCAACCTGCACACTCTCATGAGAGTCCTGTTCTCCCATTTTTCCAGCCTGTCCAGGTCCCTCTGACTGGCAGCACAACCATCAGGTGTTAAAAAATCCTGACCCCATTCCCCCACAGCCAAAGCAAAGGCTTTAAACTCAGTTTTAAAGGGATTTGCCAAAGAGAAAAAACCAACCACCAACAACAAAACCTTCCCTCCACCTCCCACTGCTGGGGCTGTGTTTTATTCAGTGCTGTGCCCTGACACATCACTTTTGCTACAACAGGAGTTTGCAGGAGGAGTGACACCTCCACAAAAGAGCCCCAGACATGTGGCTGAACAAATCACTGACGTTAGGGCACACAGACAAAGTGCAGCAAACCATAAAAGATGCCAACTATTTACCGCCCAATAATGCCTGAACAGAGTTAGCTGCTTTTGTGTAGAAAGGGGAGCACCAGGGAGGGTGCAAAGATTAAAAGCTGCCTGGAAAATAGGTGGGTTTGTTTTGATGGAAACTTTACGAATTGCTCTAGTGTAGAATCAGGTGTGGAAATCACTTCACTGCAATTATACAGTTACATAAAAAGACTAAATAATAATCATCATCATCAGAAAAGAATCCACATTCCTTGTTTTATTAGATGAAAATGTCAGTTTTGTTTCAATTATTCAGTAGATCATACAGTTGCAGCCCTCTGGCCACAGTGATAAGATCAGATTGCAAATAAATAAGAGAATGGGGAACGGAAAGAACAGGAATCACAGTTCCATCAGTGTTTTTCAGGATACATTTCAGAGTATTTCCTGTACATTCCAGCACATTTGACAGCATGAATTTAGAGCAGAACCACCCATTCCAGTGCATAACTGAAGCTCTGAAAAACAGAGACACATCTCTGCAGCAGGAGGAGCTGCACCGGTTCCTGCAGCGCAGGGACTGTGTGCCAGTGTCACAAAGCAGCTTCCACCCAGGCTTTTCTTTGGCTAACATCACTTTGTTAACTCTTTATTTACATAATTAATCGAATTCATTATTTAATTAATACTGGTAACCCTAACTAAAAGACCATCAAGGCCAAAAGAATGCTGGACCCTTCAGTGCTATCAAAGGTAGGCAAGAAGTGCAAGATGAAACAGAGTCCACACCCACGGCCTGCCTAGCCCAGGGCTCCCAAAAAACTGAGTCAGCAGCAAAGTGAAAACTGCTTGCACAGGCAGTGAAGGAACAAACCTCTGACCCCACTGAACTGGAAGAAACTGAGGGGCTTCACATCTTTCACAATCAAGTTCTCAGAAGGGCAAACGAGAAGCACAAACTGCAAGAACGGATTCAGTGAAAAAACAGATGAGCAGACAACACTGATTCAATTCCTGATTTAGAGCTGCAATCCCTTATTCTGCACAATAAACCCTGAGTCACACCAAAGAGTCAGCAAGGGGGGAAAAAAAAATCACTGAAAAGACAGGAAGAGAAGTTTTCAGCACCTCATCAGTTACAACAACACAGCTAGAACTTCTGGAGCTCAGTATCAGAAAACAGAGCCAGAAATCAGTGCAGAAATCAGTACCATGGCTGCTGGCTGAGAGCATCCCCTGGGAAGCAGCCTGGGAGAATCCCCTGGGGAAGCAGCCCATGCCCAGCAGCAGTGCAGCAAACCCTCGGTGTGACTGCAACCACGACATGAACCTTTCACCACGTCACAAACCGCTGACGTGAGCTTCTGACAGACACAGCGTTTGAGAAAGATCAATGAACCACGTAAAGCCAGTCTGTCAAAAGCAGCCAGGACGAGTCACCTTCTACTGGTGAACTACAACTCGGATTTTTAAGTGATTACCAATTTCAGAGGTTTAAAGAAGTGCTCAACAAAATTAGTGTCAGATTAATGGCTGCAGGTCAGACCGCGGGGAGCAGAAATCAGAGTTATTTGTTGAGTTTTGCCCAGGTTATTATCAGCAGTTTTTCCATCTGTATGTAAACCACAACAGAAAACCTCCCAAATTCCAGCTGTAGCTCAACACACCGCAGACAACTGCATATTCAACCTCTGTGTCCCAGAGTCCACCTGAGCAGCTGCTGTTCCCAGATGTTGCTCACAGCTCGTGGGAGCTGGCGTGTGGCTCTGGAAGCGTCTCAATGTCACAGTTCTTAATCAGCTGAAAGAGGAACTCCACCTGCTTCTCGTAATTCTCAACAGAGATTCTCTCATTCAACCCATGGATCCTGAAAGAAAAAGGACGTATTTAATTCCAGGGTGAATTCCTGACACAGCTGCACACACCCAGCACCTCACCTGCCTGCTGATTTCATAAAGCAATGCACAACATAAAAATACAGCAATACACATCAGTACTGCACTGTAACCAACCCAGATTTACTGATTCAAAGGCTCAGAGCCCAGCAGCCAAGTCTGGGGAAAAAAAAATCAAAAAATCTAATGTGAAAATATCCTAATGGCCCATTTCTTGGCCATTTCTGTCACCGTCCTGTACAGCCAGGACACTCTACTCCTGCATCAACCTGCACCTCAATAAAATGACAAATCTAAATAAACAAACAGCCCCTGGCAGGATGATGTTGTTATCACTTCACTTCAGGAAACCTACTTTCCAACTTTAAGGAGCAAATCATTTCAGAGTGGCACGTGTTCAAAACATGGATAAATTTCCTGGACAAGGCCAGCTACCAGAACAACCCCTTTCACACACAGAAAGGATCCACTCAGCTCCAAAGCACTGCTGAATGAACAAATGAAACACCTAAATGTGTCCTGGCTGACTCTCTCCCAGGGTAATTTCCATCCCCTCTCAGTGCAGCACCCAAATCTGCAGGAAATGGGTGGCCCAACAGAGTGTGAGGCCACACCACCACCATGCCAAGGTACACAAGGGCGGGTTTCCTTCTGCCTAAAGCACACGGATCTTCTCTTTCCCTGCTCCCCACCCCAGCAGCTGCCCACGTTGGGTACCTGGGGAGATCATCCTGTTTGAGGAGCAGAGGGTTGAACCTGTAAATGGCTTTGGTGACGTTGGTGAAGTGCCTGCTGTCTGTGTTTCCAATGCACGTGCCTGGAAAACAAACCTCAGGTTTATTCTGCAGGACAGCAGCAATTTACATTTTTTAAAAGTGACCCAATTTTTTCCCCAGGAGAAAGGAAAAGCATCTGCTAACAGCTCTGTATAATCACTGCCCGCACCAAAAGCAACTTCCCTGGGAACAGCTGATTGGTGCATCCTGGAGAACATTCCCTCCTTCAGGAACAACTCAACCTAAGACACTCAGCCTCCCCAAAAATTTAAGCTTCAAACTGCAGTCCAGTAACTACAGAGCTAGGAAGGAGCTGCAAGAAAGGCAGAAGGGGCTGGAATCATAAGGAACAATATAGAAAAGCAGGAATGGCTTTGCCAGCTATGAAACAATAAAAGAAGAGCTACAGCAAGATCTCCTCCTCTCCTTCACAATTCCTTTCTTCCCTGAAGAGATTCCTTTGTGTGTGCAGAGAGTTCAAACCAAGGCTCATTGTTTCTGTCAGCTTCCTGTTTGCTTTTTGAACTTCCACTACTGAAAAACAACATTAAAACTCTTAAAGCGTAAAGAGGGAACGGAATAAAAAGAGGAAAAACCAGCTGTTTCCAGTAGTTAACAGCTGGGGTGGAGGAGTACACAGCAAATGGAAACAAGTCAGTGCTGGGGAGGGGGGAGAGAAAAGCAGGAGAGGAAACAATAACCATCATGTGCCTGCTGTTACCTGGGACTACACTGTCAACATCTGGGAAAATATCCAGGATGGTTCTTTGAAAAATATGGACTGCAAATGTCTGCTCATCCCAAGGACTGATGGGGAGTGGGTCAAAGGCCTCCACCACATCAATCTTCACCCTGTCATCAGCAATGGTGTTCTTAACTGTCTCCAGCACCTGTGGGCCAAACACAGAGATAAAATAAGCACAAGAAATGAGAAAGCATCCCTTAGAGACATCAGCAGATGTTCAGCCCTCCACAAAACATTTGTCTGTGAGCTGTCAGCTGTGGCTGCAAAGACAGATGACAGTTAAGACTGAAACCGTGTGTCAGTCTCCCTTCCTCTTCCTAAGGGGATGGCTCCTGCTTCAGCTCCATTTTTTAACCCAGTAAAATCAGACGCACGTCCCTGCCTCAGGATACTCCTGAACTGCTTCAGTCCTGAGAGGCAGGTGCTCAACCTGCTGCTGTGGGGAGTTACGGCATCCAAATGATCCACAAAAACTTCCAGAGAGAGAAACTTTCAGCAAAGGCTTGGGAAGGGAAGGTGTTTTGTCCTGACAATGCTTCACGGCTGGACAGGCACATCAGACCTACTGAAGTGTGCAAGGTTCCCAGCCTCTCACAGGTCACACACCTTAGCACTCCCATTCCACGCTCACACACGATCCATGTGCTCTTTGGCACAAAGGACCCGTGGGATCTGCAGCCCCCCACCGGGTCAGGGGTACCTCAGCAGCCGTCTCGGCCGAGTGGATCCGGAAGTTCACCGTGGCTCTCGCAGAGGAAGGGATGACATTTACCTGGAAAAAAAGGAAGGACCAAAGCTTAAAAGGAAGTGAAAACCAGAATAAAATGCCAACTGCAAACTCAGAACCTGCTCAAACAACTGCAGGCCTCAGACTAACGCCTCACTGTTTCCACCAAGAGTTGTGATGTGTCTTTCTGTGTTAAAATACTGTAAAACTTGGTAAAATGCAGATAAATATACAAAGAAATATTCACCAATTCAACAAAAACGAAGTTGGCTCTTATAAACAAGTTTTTATCTTGAGCTAAGCCCTCTCCCTTCAGAAACTTTATACTGAGAAATTCTGAAATTTTATTTTGGTTTTTTTATAAGTAATACTCTTACCTCATTGTCATGTTACATTTACCCAAGTATGAAACGTGTAAGTTGTTTAATAAACGATGCTACTGGACACACATAACTCTCCTTACGTACAGAATGAATATTTATAACTTTGTTAAACAAACAAATGCATGATCTTTAGGAAAGCCCCAGGAAACCAGGGTGCCAATTCTTTCCTGGCCACTCCGTGTCACTGTTCAGCCACTGCATCTTCTCTTGTCCAGGGATGCTTTTCAGTAACAGATTTTTTCAGGGACATAACAAACAGCCTGTTTATCTTCCAGGGCTACAATATTTTTGGACAGCTACCCTTCCTTATCAGGGCAAGATCTGGCTGTATCAGCCAGAAGCTGTTATCTCTCAGTCCAAGGTGCACACTAACCCTACTCAAGGCAAACACCAGACCTGTGCTACAAACACAGGATCCTGTCTGGGCCACAGAAGTGTTTGTGACTGTGACAGTTTCAAATAATGCCATTGATATTTTGTAGGACTACACAGAAAACACCCTTTCTTGTCTATCCTAAAATATGAACAATCTTAGCACTGGTGACGGAGATCAGATACTTCTGAAAGGGAGTGATTCTCAATTTTCAAAGCCACACCTGAAGTAAGAACGACACTGTGACACCACACAGGGCCCAGACTGGTCTTATAAATGGATATAAATTGTTGGAAACCAAATGTCCTCATTGTCTCATCCTATTACGTGAAGAAAACCCCAAATGAGATACCTTGATTCCTGCATTAAACATGGTGACTGCGGTCGTCGTTCGAATCAAGGCATTGGTGGAAGGTTTCCAGGCAAGAACTCTGCAAAAAAACCAAACAATCAAAATTTTTCAAAGAAGCTGAATATTGCTAAAACATAAGCACCACAATTCTACAGGCAATAAGCTGAACGATGGCTTAATCAATTAACCAAGTGGTTATTAACAGTAAACCACCGAGTTATCTAAACTATAAAACAGTACAATTGATTTCCTGGGAAAACTTGAAATGGCTTCACCTTTTAAGGGTCAGAGGCTGGGAATGTTTATCAAGGATCTGTTTTCTTACCTGCTGACAATAGGTGAAAACAGCCACAAATTGCTCATGATGAGGTTGAGAGGAAACCTGAACTAAAGCGAAGAAAGAAAACCACAAATCAGAACGTTTTTATTTTTCAAGAACACAGTGGAGTCACTTGAATGTGGTTGAAACAATTATCTGGGAGAAAGGCCAGCTTAAGTCTTCTCCTTTCCAGGACCTAACTGTGCTTTAAATTCACAGCTGGGTTACTCTTCACTTATTAATATGGAAATCTGGGAATGAAATCATGCTTCCCTCCTCACCTCTGCTGCAAGGTGCTCCATAGTCATGAGCTCTGGCCCGTGGCCAAACAGGTTGTGCAAGGGATTCTGCTCCAGCCTACAAAACAAATCAACATTTGAAATGTAAAAAAACCCCAATCCCTGCTCCAGAATGTTGTCAGGAATTCGATTTCTGAAATGTATCCCTGTTATTGGAGATGCAAGGACGCTCTCCTCTCCTGGGAAGTCAATCTGCAAGCACAGCTCCACAGATTTCTGGGTGTTCCAGTCACGTGCAAAGACTTTCTTTGAAAAACAGCTGAAAAAAATCCAAAAGCCCAACTCCTACAAATACATGGAAAACCAGAAAAATAGCACACCAGAGTCCACCATGTCTGGACATCCTCAGTTTTTTGTACAATATGCATTTCTTAGCCAACTGATACCCGCACAGATGTGTAAAGAGGTGATTTGTGCAGCCACATTATGGCTCTATTCCATGTTTACTGGCTTGGAGAGGTACCAGCTGAGGTAGCAGGGATGTGCAAGAATAAATTCCAGAGAAATCCTGCAGTCCAAACAAAGGAATCTCTATTGCTGCAGAGTAAATTAGGGCAGACAGCACTTGTCTTGGTTTTAAAGAATTGACTGACACCTGGAACAGCTGAAGTGAAAAGGCACTGCAGACACCTGGCAATTGTCCCTTTGCTGGGAGTTGCATTTCTGCCCTCCAAAGTGAGCTACAAACTGCAATTTGAAATATAGAACAGGGATTTGCAAGAGACTCTAAATACAAATATTTAAACAGTCACATGTCAGTGACTTAGGGGTTTGCTTGACTGTCTTTGACACTGGATACCAGGGAAGCTCTCACCTGGACATGGCTGCTGCCAGAATGCCAATACTTGTCTCCTTAGGAGGAAAGGATGAATGTCCTGGCTCTTTTTCCACAGTGAAGTTCAGTGTCATTGAACCTTTTTCTGTGACAGCAATCCTGGTCAATGATAAATCAATCAATCAATCAATCAATAAACAAATAAATCATTAATGCAATTCCAGATACACATGTGCAGACTGTAGATAAAAATTACTACTCTGCATAGTTTTACTATGATAAAAACCACCCAAGCAGCAGCAACAATAAAATCATTAACACAGTGTTTAGATCTCTGGAGGACCGATGTCTTGGCTGCTTCTCCAGTGAGCTGAACTCTACAGAACAGAGTTAAAATGCCTGCAGGGGTTAAGTGGAACATTCTGCCTCTGTCAGCACAGCTGGGATGGACAGCAGGCAAAGGCTGAAGGTCCTTGGCTTGCACTTTGTGCCACTGCTGCAGATTTAGCAACACCAACACTGCCCGTGTCTTGAAAACATACTGTAGTGACATTAACAAGGTCGTTCAGTGCTAATTAATTACTGAAAATGAATCACTTTCATCATGGTCACTTGTGTTCTCGTACATAGCCACTGGTTTGTTCACTCCTGCAATGATCCCATCCAGCACTGCACTTCCCTCATCCAGCAGGAAGGAGAGTTTCACTCCTCTGGCTTCCAGCAGAGCTGCAATTTTCTTTGCTCCCTTCAGACCAGACACCTGTGAGAATCCAGGCAGAGGAATGGATCAGATCCAGCCACACCATCGGGAGGAAAACTGAAAAACCCCTTGGTATTGACAGCAGCAGGGCTACAACACCAAGAATGCAGGAAATCCCCTGGAGAACAGCTCCAGAGCAACCTGATAATAAAAGATTCTTCAAGCAGAATCCATTGGAGAGTGTTAATGATGAACTTCTCATTGATGAGTCACTGGATGCTGTTTTAATTGCTGTTGGTTCTTAGACACAATGAGAGCTATAAACTCCACAGATTAGCAATTTAAGACCTATTCATTTTAACTACTACTAATTCTTTGTCTTTATATTTTGAAAATGCATAAACCAAGCCACCTCACCTGTCCCTCTGTAACACTTTCATCAGTTCTTCTGATCATTTGGAACAACCACGTGAATTTTAACCCAGCTTTTCCTGTCCTCTATGTGCTCCAAAACGGGACTCCTGCTGCACCTTCCTTGCAGAAAAGAATGTGAAGTAACACCCTGCCGTGTTCCTTTCTCTTTGCTCATCACACCAAACCCTCTGTCAACGTCAGTTCAAGCCAAACAATCAACACAGAACTGTGACCTCGTGCCTGACACAGTATCTACCCACAGAACCAAGAAAAACAGGAAAGACCTTCCAGCTCAGCAACGTTTTAAAAATGAAGCCTTGTTACCTACACCAACAATGCAAACAACTTGTTATTTGACTGAAATGAAAGAAAATACCTCCTCATCGTGTCCAATGCCAACATAGAAGGAGCGGCGGGGTCTGTAATTCCTTCTCAGCAAAAATTCCAGAGCTTGCAGAATACCCTGCAGGAAAAGCAGAACGTGTTGTGCCATCCCTGGGTGTTAATAAGGAGAATAAATGCAAAAGAATGCAGTGTGATGTAAGAGGAATGTGATGCTTTCACAGCCCTTCAGGAGACTCTGTCCTGTTCACAGCTAAGCTGTGATTCCTACAGCTCCTACTGAGGGTATTCCCATTCCCTGGAAGATACTGCAGGGTTTTTGATCAATACTGGCCTGCCAGGTGCTACAGTGTCAGTGTACACGAAATACAGAGTGGCTGGTTCTGGTTACTGACCTCAGGGACAAACTGCCCAGCAAGCACAAGTGAGTTATAATTATCCAAGGAATTCACTGTTCCCTCAAACTGCCTGTCACACACCCAGACTGGCTTTCACTGGAGCTACCAAATCCAGAGATTTTTAAGGAGCAGCACGTTTTGTATGAGAAGTGCTAAGACGACAGAAACAGAACAAGAAACTTCATCTGAAGAATGAGAAATCCAATCTACCACTTGCTATGGCAATACATGTATATAACAAAGTATTTGCTATATGGTTCCATCTCACTTTTCAATTTAAACGACTTAATTTTTCGCATTAGAGAAATTATATCACCTCTATCTTGTCAGCACCCATTTTTTTGCCAAGTTCACTGGAACTGATGATTTTTTTTGGCCATTTGTGGAGTTACTTGTGCAGTTCACAGCAGAAAGAAGCACCAAACCAAACTTTTAAGATTCAAGGCCTTGAAACTGATGATCAAACAACCTCCAACTTTCTAGGAGTGTGGCCTATGTGACACTGGCTTGCTAAACATTTGTTCAAATTTCAATACAGGGCTGCCATGGAAGCAATCATCACAAGTCACAAAGGGCCATTTTCCTTAGTAATTTTTCCATCAACCTTTTCCCAATGAGAAATCCTGCACAGACTGAGCTTTTCTGAATATATTCCTCCCAAATGTATTTAGTACAACAGCTCTTTGTTCTGCCACAGTCTGGATAAAAGATACAGGGTTATTTGTCTATCATATCAAATAAACATTGTTTATTTTGAAACTCAAGCCTTTTCAAAAGGCCAATTTTGGCTTTGAATGTCTGTAAGACACCAGGGGAAAAGGAAAAGGTCTATCCCTGATTTCAAACACAGCATTTGACCGAGAATCATGGAATGGTTTGGGTTGGAAGGGACATTACAGCTCATCCAGTTCCACCCCCTGCCGTGGGCAGGGACATTTTCCATTATTCCAGGTTGCTCCAAGCCCCGTCCAATCTGGCCTTGGACACTTCCAGGAATGGGGCAGCCACAGTTTCTCTGGGCAACCTGTCCCATAACATTTTGAACATGGCATTTAACCAAATATATCTGCATCTGTGAACAAGTGCTCCTGACTCTTCCAAGAGCTTTAACTCTCCTTTCTTTGGTAACAGTGGTGACTCCACTCCCTCTCTAGGAGAAGCTGAGAGAAAACCGCAAGGCTGAGGAAGTTATCACTACAATTCTGCCTTTAAAGAGGGGCACGAGAGACAATACGAGTGCATTTCAAGAGAAGAGATCCCTCCAGTGTGCGTGTTCTTTGTGTGAGGACATTACCAGGAGGACGTACAATGGCAGAGTTTTTGTTATCCAGCGTTCCTCGTCCATAGATGAAACCTTCGTGCTCTGCAGCTGAGAAAGGAGGGAAATCCCAGCCCTCGGGGGCAGCAGGCACCACATCCATGTGTGCCAGCAGCATATAGGGCATCAGGGCAGGGGCAGAGCCCTCAACAGTCAAGAGGTGGCTGTATTTCCCAACAATTTCATGTTGGATGAACTTTGAAGAAAATACAGCTGGGAAGACTGTTAAGAAAAATATTAAGAACACATGTAAAAGAAAAATTAACAATAATGTCCACTTTTAGCCTTGTATATCCCATAGAATCTTCACCTATGTAGCCTCAGGGGAGCTGCAAATAAGACTGACCACAACAGAGAACAGAAGTTCTCACACTTTTTCCAATCCACCTCACTTTCTATTTAAAACCTTCCTAAACAAACCCAGAATTCTTGTTCACCAGTGCTGCAGTTCTTTTGCAGGCAGCAGTGATGGAACTGCCAAAAAATCAGGCTGAAGCAGCAGCAGTCATCCTCATTTTTTTTTAGAGGTATCTATCCATCTCAAGGACCAAAATCCATCATTACAAAAACTCTTTAAACCTCTGTTCAAGCTTTGATCATTTAATACCCCCAAAATACAGTGTTGCAGAGGGGGTACATTTGTGCCATTTGTGACAGGCCTTTCTTCAGCAAAAACAATGTAAAAATCTCTTCCATTATATTCAGGGATGATATATACTGTCTTTAATTTGTTTAGAGAATGAAATCGAGCAGCAGAGATTGCTAAGAATGAAAGTTTAGTACCTTTCTGAATGTAACTCCCAAATTCTGCCATGGCAGTTGTATTCAAATCCTCTGGAGATGTGGACACAGTTGGGATTTTAATGGCCCCTTCAATGAAACACAAACCAGAAATCACTCAGCGCTGAAATCAAACAATACTTGAATTGCATTTCAAAAGGGGAAGTATATTTATGCTCCTGAATATTTTCCAAGCTATAAACATTATTTCACAGCACAGCCCGAGCTGCCACTGCCAGACAAGACTGATGTGCTTCAGCTGAGCTGTGCACATGCAGCCACCAGCATTTCCCAACAGCTCAGCCAAGGTATTTCTCTAGATAATTGGAGTCCACTTTTCATGCTGAAGTGTTGAACGATATCTTTAGAAATGCTACTGTCCAGGAGCAGCTGCAATTTGCCTGGGTGATCTGATTCCTCAGGCACAAACTCCTCTGGCAGCTGAACAGGCAGCTGAGTTGGCAGTTCAAGGTTCTTTCCCAATAGCGAGGTTGTGATGGCAAGAGAGTTATTACACCTTCACACTGCTCCAACCATTAACATGTATAAACAGACAGGTCTTTTGTTGGCCCTTCTGCTCTGCTCTGTCATTTAAACAGGCTGAGCCAGGGGTGCTCTCCAGCATCCAGTCCTGCAAAACATGGGGATAAACTTAGTCCCAGCTGCCTTTCCAAAGAGCAGCTGCCAGGTGAGGCTATAGATTCTTTTGAGGTCGTGCGATTCAGGAATTAACACAAAAATCTACGGTGACCCTTCATTTTTCCATTAAAAAAAAAAGTCTGCAAACATGATTTGCTAGGCAATAAATCCTACAAACCAGCAAGGTATGAGCCTTACACACTCAGCCCATACTTGAACAGCCCAGGGTTATGACTTCATGCCAGATTGTGGTTTCCTGCACAGTGCCAGCCCTACCGAGATCTAAAACCCTCAAATCTTCTACGTCAGACAGCACAAACACGCCAGGACCGGTCCCAGCAGTGGTGAGCAAGCAAGGGAAAAAATCCCGACAGTGACTTATCCAGTGGACAAAGGGATGTCTGGAAACGCCGTCACGGGTGTCTGGCAAAACTCTGTGTGTATGAGCAGGAAACGGCAGAGAAAATCAACACAGGGCAAGAGTTGGCTCAGGAGAATCACAGAATCAGTGAGCTTGGAAAACCCCTCCAGGATCACCGAGTCCAAGCTGTGCCCGATGCCCATCTTGTCATCAGCTCAGAGCACTGAGTGCCACGTCCAGGCCTTCCTTGGACAGGGAATGGGGACTCCACCACCTGGGCAGCCCCTGCCAATGCCTGACCACCCTGTTCATGAAGAAATTCCTCCTGATACCCAACCTGAGCCTCCCGTGGCACACCTGAGCTCCCTCTCATTCTGTCCCTTGTCCCCGGGGAGCAGAGTCCAAACCTCCCCCCTGGCTGCCCCCTCCTGTCGGGAGTTGTGGAGATCCAGAAGGTCCCCACTGAGCCTCCTTTTCTCCAGGCTGAGCCCCTGCAGCTCCCTCAGCTGCTCCTGCTGCTCCAGCCCCTTCCCCAGCTCCCTTCCCTTCCCTCCACGTCCTTGCGGAATGGAAGAGCCCCGAACTGGACACAGCCCTCGAGGTGTGGCCTCCCCAGTGCCCCGCACAGATTGACAGGCACTTCCTCAGGCCTGCCGGGAGCCAACACCCGGTTCTTCCCAGGGAAAGCACCTGGGCAGCGGCCCTCTCCACACCCGTCCCCCCTGTGCCCGGGATCCCCCCCTCAGGAGGGGCCTGCCCGGGGGCGAGGGGGGCTCACAGCGCGCGGGCCCCCTCACCTCGCAGCGCCTCCTTGAGCTCCCGCCGCTCGCCGGCGCTGAGGGCGGCGGTGCCGGCGCTCCGTGCCCAGAGCCGTGGGACGCCGGCCGGGGCCCGCAGGACGAAGGCGCGGAGCAGGACGGCGGCCGCCAGCGCCAGCACAACCGAGCCCAGCGCCAGCAG